>JASANG010002229.1:0-46977 GCA_030248215.1 Enoplolaimus lenunculus
GAATAAAAGGAGTTACTTATTATTTATATTGCCTCTCCGGATGATACTATCCGTTGTTAATTTTAATTCACTATACGCTTTTGCTTCAAATGAACACCCTTCTGCTTTTTAGCCAGGGCCCCTCCCAACCAATACTGTGAAGGGCCCAATTATGTTTCGCCCTCCCTAAACAGGTCCGAAAGGCGGGCCCCAATGGTAAAATGTTTCACAGGTCTATAACACTGCCAACAATAAAGATATTTTTCTTTTTCCTGCGTGAACATCTATTATTTGATGCGATTTACTTCCAAGCTAATTTCTTTCCGCGAAATGGAAGCATTTACCATGATCGCTGCGTATGTCTGCCGTCATTATTAAATCGTCTACTCAGTTAGCACTTAATGGTTGCACGTAGTATAATCTATGCAGGAAAGGGTTAATGTGTTATATTATACATATAAAAGACTCAAATGACAGAACAGAAACCATAAACTGCAGCAGCAAAAAAATCACGGTCATGATTACCATTACTAAGCACCAGGGGTAACCGGATATCCCTTTCCGATAAAAATCCGTTTCCCGCTGTAAAAATAACGGAAATTCTGTTATTTTTACGCTCAAATTTGCTCACGTAGAAATATTGCGATTTGTCATTAACGATGTGCTGGAATTGCTCGAAATAATGTAAAAAGAAATTACAAGTAGTCCACAAATCTTAAAAATTTCGGCAAATGTAGAGAACAGGGGCGGTACAGTAGCATATTCCAAATCCTAAGCCTAAGCAAAGCAAAAAAATTAGACTAAAGCTGAAGCTTACTGTAAAAAACGTTCCGCCTTTGATCTTTACAACCAAAATTTCGATGCATCCCAGATGCATGGCGAAATATTTGCATGCCCCAGTTGTGTTTGCAGAAAAATATAATATCTTTGAAACATTTATACTTCAATATCCGTTTTCGGTATCCGTAATTTTGAATACTACCAGTTTACATCCTGCTAAGAACGTCCGCCGTACATTTAAACCGAATGCACCCCAAAAACATTAACGGAAGCACACAATCTTGGAAATTTAAGCGCTATGTGTTGATTAGCCAATCTGGAACGCCTTGGCATCGAATGAACTGTGGTGTCACCTGACGACCATTAGAACTGTACGGGATTACAAACCAAACTCATCATATCAGTTATTGGTGAATTAGCGCTCTTAAGTTTAGCTATGTCATACGATTCAAAACTGCCATGTGGTGTATGGTGACGCACTTTATACAACGAAATAGAGGTGGCCCGAGACAGGTAAGGGACTGCCGGCAAAATTTCACAAAACGGAACTTTAGCAGCAGACAATCGGCTTCCCTTTTAATACTAAAACAAGGTCTGGTTCAGCTTGCTGAAAAGCTCAGGACGACTTAAAATCATAAGTAGTGCATCAGGAAACGTTTGAACGCTTTTTCCATCTTGATGAACCCCTGACATTGACTTTGTAGAGTCCGTCACCCTTATATCCTGCCACCAAATTACCTACTAACTATTTTTAGTCGAATCGAGTTTTCAATTTACCAGTCAATATCGTCGCTGAATCCATCCAGTAGTTCCACGAGACTCTCCAGTTGCGTCCAACGTTGTTGTGTTGCTGCCTGCTATTCCGGCGTCAAATCGTCCATAATACGCTTCGCTGTGATAACCACCTACCTCAGTGGCAAGCTCGTCATTTGTTTTCGAACAATTGTCTACATTTTGGTCGCTGTATAAATCTTGATCCGGTGAACCAGAAATACTTTTGATCACTTCCATCGTCATTTCTGGTGACGTATATTTTGGACGTGAAAAGTGCTGCTTAAAATCACCTGGTGTTTGACCGTATGCCGGATTCGCAGTTGCTAAGCGACTATTTGAAATAGGTTCGCAAGATAAATCATCTTGTTGTCTAGCAACCGTTCTGGATTGATATGTTGTGTTCTCTTGTTGTTGTTGTTGCGGTTGTTGTTGTTGTTGTGGTTGTTGTTGTTGTTGCCCAATCGAAGTAGCATCCTGATAATTTGGTTGGATCCCAGCAATCTGATTTGCTGGATACTGGCCCATGTTATAATATTGATAATAATACCAATTCGGAGCAATTGCTCCAGAGTATAATTGTTGGGTTAACGCAGGGTAACTCGTTCGAGGACTTGGGTAATATCCTGAAACGTTATCGAGAACGGCTGATTGCCCGGCAATATCACTGGTCCCACTTGTGTGCCCGTCGCACAACGAATCACCCCCTAAATCCTTGTAACCGACACAGTTAGTTGCATTAGCGTTGCTTCCTGTAGAGTTAATAGTTTCCGTTGAATCGCATGTTGCGGTTGTTGTTGTTGTTGTTGTTGTCGTCGTTGTTGTTGTTGCCGACGATCCAGTTGCACGCGATTCTTTTTTAAATTTCATTCGACGATTTTGAAACCAAATTTTTATTTGTTTATCTTTAAGTGGAATGAATTTAATCAATTCTTCGCGATCTTTTTTCGTTACGTACTGTTTACGGCGAAATGTACTCTCCAAATGTAGCGTTATGTAACGCGGATACGTTTGACGTCCTTTGCGACCGAAACTGCTGTAGAATTGAGACGCTGAAAAAAAAACAAATACATTTTACATTAATTATATATATAATTTATTGCAAATTTCACTTAATTTAAAGACAGCAACTGAGAATTTTCCGTTAATCATTTTTTCGATGAATAGAATATGTATGTTTTAGTTCAGTTTATATCTAATTTCAAACTAACATTCGAACGACCCGTTTGTTCAGTTGCAAAGCGTTTACGGATTCGGAAGTCTTGTAGCTGTGGAGATTTTGTACTCTACATACGTGTATTCGGCAAATTATTAATCGTGTTGCGTAGAGTATTTATTCATATATATATTGCACGTTGACCGCTAGCAATACTAATTATTATTTCGGAGTCATATTAAACCTTTACGAATTACGGCGAATTTCAGTGTTTTAAACAGTGATGTTAAGATCAATGCTGATTGCTTAACGGCATTATGCCTGTTCAAATAATCAAATTTGATTGATCTGTAAAATTTCAACAGTAGTTTAGCGCAGGCCAAACTGCGATTACGTAAAATAGCAAATAGCAGATTGGCCTAGGCAAATTAGGAATTGGCTTGAATAGCAGATCAGCCTACGACTTATATAAAGATCACGAAAACCGTAACTGTAGTTTTGGTGTTTGTTTTGTTTATTAATGGTGTCAAAGCAATTTTAAACACTTCTCGCGAATCAAACAACGTCTTTTAAAACACTTTTCTGTAACCGAAATTTTTTAGGTGGTAAATGGCTATACACCAGAACCCTCTGTATATATATTGCAAACGCTTTTTAACATTTGTCAAAACGTTATTTCAGCATCCGTAATCATTGGTTTTCAAAACGCAAAAGTGTTTTGCGTTTTCGCCAAGTGTCCTTACAAAAATAGAACGAAAGGATCCGATTGCGAACAATACGAAAAAATATACACCGGTACCATGCGTTCAAGGAATACTTTAATCAACAAACCCATATTAAGATTAAAATATAAATAGTATCAAAAAATACATCACCGACAACAAAATCACAATAAACTAAAGTAAACACATTTTAAACGCATGGTCATACAGAAAAAGGTATAGGAAATACTTATATTAGCCCATCAGACTGCTGAACCGTCGACACCGAATATTGACCGGTAAAAGAATAAGCTGAAGTGTTTTAAACTTGAAAAAAATATTCTCCGCTGCGCTCGCCAGCGAAATTTTGCGTCAAATTAAACTGAAGTTGAAATAACTGGTGTCGAATTTTACGCGACCCATGTTACTTTTAGGGCTGTACCCGGTTTGTGGTGGCTCTGTACAGGAGTAGGCTTAAACTCTACACACAACAAAGTATTTCTGAATTTATTCAGAAAAGTATTTTTGTCTGGCAAATCCGAAAAGTATTTGTGATATTTAAGACAATTTTTCGAAAAATAACTGAAAAACGTTTATTTTCAGACTTCATTTCAAAGTTTTTTTGAAAACGTTTCTGTTATAACAGAAATACTTTTCCAATGCCGCTTGCCAATTATGTTTCTTAAATGTAAGAAATTTTTTATCAAATATCAGAAATATTATTTTTATTGTAGACTACATTTTTTTGCTTAGGCTTAGGCTGATAACTGGTTAATATAGTGTTACGGCCGTAAACGTAACATTGGCACACTTTTATATAGATTGTTATACAAATACGCTATACTGGTCCAGGTTCCATTTGAAATTTAAAAAAAATTGCGTTCATTTTAAATTTTAGTCAAAAAACGACGTTTCTCGCAATAAGCAGCATTTGACAACAGTAGACCTTGGTTTTACGATTTGCACCTTTACTCATATTTAAATATATAAAATTTCTAAAGTTTCAGCTTTTCTGAAACAGTTTAAATAAAACAAGCACAATTGTGACAGGAATTTGTATTAAAGTCAAAATCTATTTATGATGCACAATCCTTTGGACCGAACATACAAAAGATAAATGCGCGAAACCAACAAAACAAGAGGACTTTCTGTAAAGTTAAGCTCCCATCACAAAATAACCTCGGTAAAAGTCACATCAATGCTTAACAATTTGTGTCGTCCTGGGACTGGATCGCTCATATCTCGTCGGAAAATTCGATACTGGATGAACAAGCTTTTCACTCCATCCAAGTTGGCTTGGAAGCGATTTAGTTTCATTAAGATCGATCGAACAACTTTGAAATACGCTCATCCATACGTTTGTACTGTGAAATAAAACAGATCTATTCCATGAGACACAAGATTACTGGAAGGTGCATGTTTAGTGTAAATTACAGTACACTGCAAAAAATAGTGAGTCAAATTGACTCTCTCCAAAATAGGCTCTACGGGACTACACAAATTGAGTCAAATTCGACTCCGCTAGAGTCAAATTCAACTCACTCAGTCGCACGTTTGACTCTGGTGGAGTCGAATCTGACTCAGTTTGTGTAGTCCCGTAAAGCCTATTTCAGAGAGAGTCAATTTGACTCACCATTTTTTGCAGTCTATGTAAGCTTAATTCGGAGTCTGTCAGTCAAGGTGCAAATGCGTTAATACCCGGTTGAAGCTGCACCAGAAGTCGAAAATTAATAAAAGCTTTGCGAGCGAGCGAAGTAAGCTAGAGAAACCAGACGCAATCTTAATAGTAATAATTCTGCTACAGACGAATTTGTTTGCTTACGTTTAGACTTAATTTTAGATTTAATGTTTACGATTAGGATTTAGGCATAAACTTTGGCTTAGAAATACGCTTATACTACTGTGACGGCCTTTTTCTGTACATTTGCCAAATTTTATAGACGTATAAGTGGTTGAAAAACCCCGCAAGCGAAGCGAACGCGACGCAAGACATTTTATCAATTATTTTTGAATGTAAACAATTTTTTATATCATCGATAAGGATATAAAACCCAGTCCCAAACTACACAGTCTGTGAAGAACAAGGACGTTGACAGACTCCGCATCAATGCTGTATAATGATATATCCCTGTTGTTTTTAATTATTGATGTCATAAAAATAATTCCGCTTGTTAAATTATTAAACTGAACAAATCTATAATTGCTACACAGTTAAACAATTAGGTTATATTTAGTATACTATCTTGAAAATTAATTTTGACTTTATAGGCATCCGTTAGCGGTGACGGGCTTAACTACAAAAAAACCCAAACAAGCATATTATATATTACAATTTGTACCATGACCATTATTTATATAACAAACAAGCTTATCACAATAATTGCCAAACAAAACAATAGTATACAATCGAAACTTGAGTGTACCTAATAGGCAATGCAGTTTTTCTTGCCAATTCAGTTTCGCAACACTCAAGCATCTCGTTTAGGATCGTAGAACACTCGTTAATTCAGTTGTTTTTTTGAGCGAACGTTTGAATCAATACAGTTAGTGTTGAATCCAGAAAATGTTGAGCGAAGCTCGAGCCTGTAGCCAAAAGGGCAATAGGAGGGAACAGCCCTTTTGGCCCCTCTAGAAAATTTTCAACCTTGCTTGTAAGTGTTTGATAACCCTTGAATACTGTAGTGACCCGAATAAGAGGGGATCGATATTTATTTAGCGTCTTTAAAAGGTACCCCCCTGTTATTCTGTTACGGACTGCTATTTATTTTTAACCCGCCCTCCGCCACCCTTCGTTACTGATATGTATCCGGTATTGCAACTATCCATTGAATTAAACGTTTTTTGCCTGGCATCAAAAGCTTGAGCAATAATGCAATGTTATACTTTGGAACGTTACTTTCAAAACTTAAGTACGCTTTATTTGGTCGTGGAGCCGTTTATGCGCTACAGTTAGGTATTATTGACATTTATGGTCTCTAATTAGGGTTTAGGGCGTCTATCCGCTTACAGACTTTTATTAGGGATACAGACTTCTATTGACTGGGACTCAAAATGGGGACACCTTCTTATTACCCCCCTCTTATTAGGGTTACTACAGTACCAATTCTGAAAAATTTTCATCCCCCTAACAAAGTGAGATGGATACGGGCTTGGCGAAGCTGAGCGATATATGCAAACACCTGCCAATTGAAAGTCTTATATACCATGGATATATAGCAGATACGTGTTCGATCGGCAAACAATGAGCGGTTCCCCTTTGATGCTCCGGTGAATATAACGGTATGTTCTGTTCTAAACAGATTTTACCTACAGTGTGAATCAAAAAGTGCCCGTTGGCTACCACAATGGCTTGACACCAATCTTAAGACTCTAAGTTAGAAACATCCCTGGCTAACATTATGGTAAATACTTTAGGGGGGTCAGAAAAATTCCTTAAAGACTGGTCATTCGTAAAATTTAAACTTTACCTCTGAAAGAAACCTACGGTATGAGTTCATTAGGACTACAGTGTTGATACAGCGATGTAATTAGCGCAGGCCTGTAGCCATTTCACTTTACTAGGGAGGCTAAAATTTTTTATCACGCGCATACAAAGGTTTTAATGACTTACAAACATGGTTGAAATTTTTTAGCTGGGCCAAAATTTTTCCATGGAAGGCTGAGCACGTATTCCTGCCCCCTCCATTGGCTACAGGCCTGAATTAGCGATTCATAATGACTAGATACTGGCACGGTTATTGAATAAGTCACTGTATAAGCACACGCATCAAAATATATATTGAGCCGCATTCCTGTGTTAAAAACTTCCTTTGTGCGTTCAAAAACGCAATTGTAGTTATAAAAATATCGGCCCACGCAAAGATCATGGGCGGAACGTTTTTCTGCGGGACTGCAGTAGAGTAAGCTTTATGCTTTAGACTAACGTTTTACTAAGGCTTAGGTATAAGCTGATTCTTACGCTTAAGATAAGCTTTAGGAATATACTTACATTGGCCAAAATTTTAAAGCTGTTAACAAATTTTCAAATATAGATTTTTCAAAATTTTCCACTAAGTCATTATTCGAAAACTTCAACCAGTGGGACCCGGAATGGATTCAATTATTAGTTCTCGGTATTTATAGGTTTCAAAAATGCCTCAGAAATGCTAAAAACAATATTCAGGTTCAATCCGTTAAGACATTTTGGCAGCGTTTCTGAAATCATACTTATGTATTTACTGATGTAAATAGTTAAGTAATTACTTTAAATCGCCGACTAAAGTAAATATATAAATTTTCGAGCAAAAACAAATAAACGACAAAAATGAGCCTTTGTCACCGCAGAAGGTAGCAGTTTTCTTTATATTAAAGAGGCACCATGAGTCTACAATTTCAGTCAGATCCATGACTAGTATACCTGAACTATTAATTTGTAATATATTAAATTTAGACAGCGACTTAACTATAAACTTAGCTTAAGTACGTCTTTCACGTCATTTGCTAAAAATATATGACGGTGTCTAGCATTAATTGAACCGAGTCTAAGTCACAGGTCGGGTCAAACTTTTTTAAACTCAAACTTTGTGTGATCCTGTCGCGTTACAGATCCATGGTTTCAGTATATCCTCCAACAAAACACAGTTGAAATAAATAACATGAAAACATACATTATTCACAGAAGGAATTTAGTTATTTTAAAGGTGTAACTATACTTTTGCGGCACAAAAATGGATTATTTGCATAGTTCCACCTTGCAATCCATATATATTTGGCACAAAACATACCGTAGTCACCGCAATATTTCATACTTCAAATATAAGCTAAAATGTTGTGAATTAGTAACCAAACATATATATCAGGGTTCAACCGTAATTGCTGTTCCTGCCGGAATTGTTGCAAACATTCAATTCCTGTTCCTGTTCCTGCGTTCAAAGATGCAGGGACCGGAGTTTTTTTACGGGTTTGCGTCTAAACTATTAATAATCATCTTAAGATTGGAAGTTTTGTCTTTGAAAAATTGTTATTTCCAAATGAACGTTTTTGCAATTAGCTCGATTTTGTTAATAAACTGTTTATTGCTTGTTTTCACAAAATTTGATGATGAAATAGCACAAAATTCGCTCGAGCCATTTTTGGCAAGTTTTCTAAAAAGTTCAACAGAAATTCGGTGATATAAACTATCTTAAATTCAGGGTTCTATTCCTGTTCCGGTACCTGCAAAGAAATTCAATTCCTGTTTTTTCTGTTCCCACAAAATTTAATTCCTGTTGGAACCCTGATATACACATATGTATATATTAGAATAGCGATACAGGACAGGTTTCCTCAATTTTCAATCGGAACTATAACTCTACCAGAGGACCGCTCTTATAAGTTCTTTGCCCGGTTTTCGATATATAGATGGAATATTTTATGTACTGTTTAATTTTAAAAACTACTATATTTACTGTTGAAAATTAGCTGATGATGTGACCAAAAATTTCATGGTGCGGGTGGGGAAAATTTTCAAACAGGCGCACTTAATATGACCACCCACATCTACTCAACTAGACCCTATCGTTGTTGTCCATGGTGATGATGGTGATGATGTTGCAGTGCACTTGTCGATGTTGAATGTTGCTGTTGTTTGTTTGTATTGTTGTTGGTGTTGTTGTTTTGTTGTTGTTGTTGTTGTTGTTGTTTCTCTTTCTTCGCTTTCATTCGACGATTTTGAAACCAAATTTTAATTTGCCGTTCAGTCAACCAAATGCGATTCGCGAGTTCAATACGGCGTTTGCGTGTAATGTACGGATGATACAAGTATTCTTTTTCCAGCTCCAACGTTTGTATACGATGATATGTTTGTCGACCTCGCCGTGGTGGACCGTTGAAACCTACAATTACAGACAGAAAAATGCTAGTCAAGTAGTTATAGGTTAGCGATAGGACAAAATTATATACTGGAAAATTAAAAATATTTGAAAATTTTTGGTTTCAAAGCAAAAATTACTTAGCTAGTGTTTTTGAGCGCGAAAAAATGACGCTACGTTCGTGTTGGCTCGCCGCCGCGGTAAAGCTGAACTGTAATAATCTATTTTGGAATATATAATAGTAGAAATTGACAAAATTTACAAGTCAGGTCAACACGGCGAGGTCCCTGGAATCATATCATCATATATGCAAAACAAGCATTTCAAGGTCAGCAAAGTTACGCGCAAATTTCAAATATACAATAATTGTCGGTTGACCAAAAAGCACAAATCTGTGCAACTGCAACACGGCATTATATTAAAGGTGAAGCCATGACGAACAGTATAAACTGAAAAATCCAAATCTTGAAAAAATGTCAACAACTTTTAAGCGATACTGTGTTTAAAATACCGGCCAATGTAAAGAACAGGTTCGAAACAGTATTATAAGCATATTCTTGAGCTGAAGCCTAAACCTAAGCGTAAGAATGAGCATATTCCTAAACCTATGCCTTAGTCTAAGCGTTAGCAACGCAAAAAAATGGTCTATAAAGCTTAAGCTTAGTCTATTCTAGTACCACAGAAAAACGTTCCGCCCTGATCTTTACATAGGCCGAAATATTAAACTGAATCTGTTACTTCAGTACTATGATTATAGATAGGCACCGGATATGAAAAATCGCCTTTTTTTACTTCATGGAATGCAAAACGACTTATGTATATATAGTGTCAGGGAAGGGTGCAATTCGATAAAACTTCTGTTACTGCGGTTTAAATACGAAGACAAACGAAATCAACTCAATTTCAGGTGGCCAAGGCAAGGTTTTATTAGTCAGTAGCAATCTTCTAAACCGAATACCAAGAACTATTTGGGCGGTTGCATCACCTTGTGGGTTAAGGTACGTCCTTTAAAGCAACCAGTTAAAACAGATGGTTAACAAACAAAACTTGAGGTTCGAAACAAAAAACACAAAATCGAGTTTGGCATATCCAAATAGAAAATTGATTTACGCATATCCGGATAAATATCCGACAAAAGTTGTCGGATATCCGGAAATGAAAAAATATCCAATGCCCATCGACACTAACTTGACCTATTGCGTCAAAAGTTTCCGCAAAATATTTTACAACTTATTCTGAGCTAACAGAATGTTAACAATGAATTTCAAGCATAAAAGTTGCAATAAATTTTTAGCCTCGAAAATACACTGCAAAAAATGGTGAGTCAAATTGACTCGCTGCGAAATAGGTTTTTCGGGACTACACTAACTGAGTCAAATTCGACTACGGCAGAGTCAAACGTGCGACTCAGTGGACCGAATATGACTCGGGCGTAGTTGAATTTTGACACAATTTGTGTAGTCCCGAAAAGCCTATTTCAGAGAGAGTCAATTTGACTCACCATTTTTTGCAGTGTATTTTCTCTATGGTTACGTTTTATATGAGTGAGTATTTTTTGTTTCGTTCAATTTCAAAACCTAGCATTATCTTTATCTTTTTTTCATTTGGTTCAATTTAAGCGCAACCAAGGAAAGATTTGTATTTGACCTGGATATGAAAACTACGGACCCGGCGTTTAAACAGATTAATATAATACGAGTTAAGTAGATGACAGCCGATAACGTTTGAAAAAATACAAATAAAACAGTAACTGAAATTTATTACAAAACCTTTCTCATGAGACTATTTTCCTTTAATCTGATATCTAAATTGTGAAGTTAATATTCAACCCTGGCCTCAAGGGCGACACGTGTTTAGGATAATGTATAGAACAGAGGTGTATCAGCAGTATACTTCAGCGAATTCCTAAGCCAAAGCAAAAAATAGTCTAAAGCGTAAGCTTATTGTATTGCAGTCCCGCATAAAAACGTTCCGGCGCTGATCTTTATATGGGCCAGGCGTTCATGATCACCGAGCAGCTGCATGAGCTTAACGTTTTCGGCCCAAAGGTCCCTTAGGCCTATTGTGAACTTTTCGTAATGCATATACGCGTAATAAATTTTGGCCCACGTAAAGAACAGGTGCGGAACGTTTTTCTGCGGGACTGGTTTAGAACATACAGTTAAGCTTTAGACATATTTTTGCTTTAGGCTTAGGTACTAACTTATTCTTACGCTTAGGAATACAGTAGTGACTTGAATAAGATGGAGGTCCCCTTTTGGTCCCAATCAATAGAAGTCCGTAAGCGGATAGAGTTTTAAACTCTAATGAGAGTCGATAAATGTCAATGATCCCTAATTGTAGCGCATTAATGACTCCAGGACCAAATACAGGTGAGATCGAAACTTTAAAGCGTACTTAAGCTTTGGAGTTAACATTTCAAAATATAACCTTGCATTATCGCTCAAGCTTTTGATGCAAGGCAAAAAACGTTTAATTCAACAGATAGTTACAATACCGGATACATATCAGTAACAAAAAATGGCGGAGCGCGGGTTGAAACTAAATAACAGTCCGTAACAAAATAACAGCAGAGGGGTATCCTCTAAAGATGCCAAATAAATATCTGTCTCCCCTCTTATTCGGATCACTACAGTATGCTTTATCCTTCTGTTACACGCCCTGTTCTATACATTGGCGTAAATTTTTAACACTGCGCATTATGTATTAATTTCGTGTATCGATACAGTTTGCGCAGAGTTGCTCATAGTAAACTCAATGTGAAAAGGACGTTTTATGAATTAAAAAACCATTACCTTACAATATATAAATGCGATGGTCCCTATGATAATTCGGTTCTGAGAGCACAATTGTATATCAGTCGTCCTATATAATTTTCCTTGCCTTGAACGAAATTTGTCAACATTTTCATAGCGACAAATTTTTCACATGCAATCGTTTTAACATGAGAACGCACTGGGACATAAAATACGAATACAGTGAATGCCAATTATTCGAATTAGTGTAATAGGCGTCTTATTATCACTCTCGCATGGTATATGTGTTTGCGGTTGTGCTTTTCTCTGATATTATAATTAAACGAGCAATTTGAAATGGTCATTATGCGTTTCCGAACGACCTTAGAGAAGAACAGCCGAAAGTCCAGTGACAAACACCATCTGTAGACTTGCAAATTTTGTCTTAGCCGTGAAGAGTAAACTATAACACATTTAGGTTGCATCTTATCAAAGAGTTTTAGGTCATGTTATCATAGACGCATGATTCACAAAAAGGTATTGTAGTTTTCAAACCAGCAGATAAACTAGTCATTGAAAATTTGACTGGAAAAATGTGTAGTTACGTTCAACAGTTTGAAAATTTGGCGTATCAATGTAGGGCCAAAACATTATTAATATTAATTTTGAACAAAAATCATATCATTTTTAAAGTTCGCTGTCATTTCGAGTGAGTGTTGATTTTAACTCAGAATAAGTTGAATCACTCAGTCTGAGAGATAGAACTATCAGAACTCGTAATTTTGATTTGTCATTTGAATTTAATTGATCAGCTTGCCCCGGAATCAACTCAGAGAGGGGAATCAACTCAACTCAGAAGGAGTTAAAGTTTAGTGTTATTTAACTCACAAATAACTAACTTTCCGTCTGAGTTGATTAATCAACTTATTAGAGTTTAAAACGGGTTTAAATCTGAAAAATGGAAATAGTTGCCCGAAATTTAATACCTAACCGCCGTGCGAATCGGGACGGACCACTGTTTCCGCGAGACTGCCGCCGTAAATTTACACTTTCGACTGATCTTTTTGGTTTGGCTTAAGCTGAAGCTTAGGTATACGGTTATCCTTCGTCTTTAGGCTTAAGAAATTGCTTATACTATTGCTACGGCCCTGTTCTCTATAGATTGGCCTAAAATTTAGAAGGGGATTTCTACAGAAATTAAATACAAAAATAGACATTCTGGCTTTTCTGCTCGCTATTTAGCTTGTTCATTGCTGAAAATGCTAAATCGGTCGCTAGACATACACGACTGATAAGCCTATCGATCTCCTATGTGTTCTCTAACCATTTCGGAGCATCGGCCAAATAGGCCAAGGCTTGCTGATATCCTTTGTATACATGTGTTCATAAACAGTGGCGGGTTTAGAAATTTTTGACGGCAAATGTGCGTATTATATTTATATTATCAGAAAAACTCATGAACGAATCGAGCGAGAATCCAAACGCAATTTTTGCCGCACAATTTGTATTGTGGAACATAATCATTTTATCACCAAAAAACGTTGTCGGGATTTCCTAAGCCTCCTTTACATTTGCATCCGCTCCTGCTCATGAATCAATTAAAAAAACAACTGGCGATAGGGGTGCAACACACATTTGTGAGACCCGCTGTAGTAAATCCAGCCAAGCCATGTTTTTTTGAATTTCGGCGAAAGTTCAAAGAACAAACTATCGCTGTTGCTCGTAGCTCAAATTTGTTTCACAGTCTCCGCCTGAACATCGAGCCGACCGCTACAATCAGTGTTTAAATTGCGTAATCGAGACGCGTTTATGAGCGTCGTTAAGCAACTTTACGTTTTCAATGTCACATATGTATTTGTAAAAGTTTTTTTTAAATATACAAAAAAATAATAATTGTTTAAATTTCAAATATATACTAAAATCCGCTGCGTTAACTATTTGAACGCAGAGACAGATACAGAGTCAGTTTGACATTGAATCAAGTTAGGTGCTAGACGCTTGATAGTCACAAGACTGTAAATTCCGGTGAGTTCATTGATCATTTCAGCTAGCGAGTTGGTTATTTCTGAATTAATATCAGAAAGCATTAACTCACTCTCAGTTGAATTAATTCTAGCTCTAAGTTGAGTTGACTCGGGGTGAGTTGATTAATTAACTCAGAATGAATTGAATCAACTCAAAAGTCTGAGTTCTGATAGTCCTAACTCAGACTGAGCGATTCAACTCATTCTGAGTTAAAATCAACTCACTGAAATTTACAGTGAAGTTAAAAGTTTGGAAACTCTGCACAGGAGGATCATCGAAAAGTGGGGCACTCTGGATTGGTCCCCCCAACATGGGATCAAAACGAAAATTTTGACGGTCAAAAATTGCCTGTACATTTTCGCTCGCTCGCTTCGGTACAGTCACGTGTTTGCACTATATATTTCGCGTCGCTTTCGTCATAAAATTCTGAATTCGCCACTGAAGACAACACATCTGAAGATTTATTGCCAATGAGTAAGTAACATTTGATACACAGACGTTTTTGGTATCTTCTTCTAGTTTAACCTTGCCTGTTTTAGGCTTAGAATTCGACTTAGACCGTATTTTAGGAACAATAATAATTGCCGGAAATTTTTTTCCGGGAGATGAGTGGCGGCAGAAACCCCCAAATTGAGGACGGGATCGATCGACCCCTTTAGTTTCCCATCTTAGTAAACTAAAAAAATTTATCGTAGGCTACGAAGTAATAAAAGAGTGACACAGTTTGTTGAAGCGGGCTCCCGTCGGAACTGTTTCGAGGGCGACTATCCTAACGCCGGTCCTGGGGGGGGGTACTAAAAATCACAGTATTGAATTCTATTTTGTGAACAAATAAAATGATTATATAACGCTATTGACGCATGAACAAGAAGACTTCAAGGCAATTATACCAACTTTGAATAAAGGTTGTTAGCGAGATACGACGCTGTCCTACTGCCCAAACATATGCAAATATTAATGTATACTCAATCTTAAAAATGTTCATACACAATAGGGAGTCGTTCACAATTATTTAACTCCTCTCGCCTAGAAGCCTAGAAATTTTTAAACAAATTAGGTATGTCAAATGTATACAATATTAGAAATTTTACCTAAACGTTTGTATTTTTCAAATTAATATATAGTAGTCAGCCCGGCTTTGCGCAATGCGCAAACGTTAGCGAATAAACAGCAATCTATAACCAAATTTCTTTTCACAGAACAATCACTTTTCTGTTGTAACACAATATTGTGAACAAAGTAATGCTGGAAAGTTGCCCAAAATACGTATGTGGGGCATTTTAGCTTTAATATATAGATTGTAAAAAACAGTCACCAAAAACCAAATCAAGCCTTTGTAAAGGCAAAGCTAGTCAACGTTAAAATGAAACTTTTCGAAGAGAATATTCAATTTCCTAAAAATAACCTTAAAAATTCGGGTCAATTTCTTTTTTGCCAGAACCATGGTTTGACAATATTTATCACGCCTGTAATGAGTCCAGTGGTGCAATCAGAATTGCTAGTGGGGATTATATATGGACCCTAGCGGATGCAGAAGGGGTCGTGAAGACGTACGTCCCCATCACAAACTTTTTGGTGTTAAAATGGTAATGTTCCTACCGTACAATTTTTTACAATTTTTCCCACAGAACTTTTCGTGATAAAATGGAAAGGTCCCTTCCTACCTTACAATTTTTCGCTCTGAGAAAATTTTTTGGTGATAAAATGGTAAGGTCCCTACCTTACAATTTTTGCGTTTCATAACATTTGCCAGCCCGCCCCCTCCCCGTCAGAAATTTTTGAATCCGCCACTGTATACAAAGGAAGATTTTCGAGGAAAATTGGAAAATTTACCTTGGGGATACAAAAATTCATGGCGAAGAGCCATAGTGAAAAATATTTCGTTCCGTAAAGGCCTCTCCGATGCTTTGTACAATAGTCTCATATATAATGCATCGGTCTTGTAATATGCGACTTATAACCAAACCTCCCAAGTTTGGACTGTTAGGTGCCAAATAAATCAAGTATTAACTGCGAAAAATCTACAGCACTTCGTCGCCCGACCACTTGTCGCCCAACAGTATTCCATAAAGCCGATGAATAAATCTAAGCTTAATCCTAAGCCTAAGCCTAAGCATAATCATGGACGGCAAATTGTTGAGTCGATGATATTTCGAATAACAAGTTACCGGTCGACGAGTTGTCGGGCGACGAATTGTCGTAATAATCACTGCAACGGATTCTAGAAATCAATTCGGTCCAAAAACGCACTCTACACAATAAAACATACCTCCAACCCATCCCGGATGCAACGCGTACGGATGTCCCATTGCAGGATGAACATACGCTGCCGCTGCGGACATATTGTGTCCAAAATACAATTGTTGCTGTTGTTGTTGCTGTTGTTGTTGTTGCTGTTGCTGTTGCTGTTGTTGCTGATAATATGCAACATGCTGTTGTGCTGCTGCTGCGTATATTGGAGGATATGCTGTATACGGATATCCAACGTAACTTGCGTTTCCACAAAGGGCTGCCGCCGCGGCTGCAGAATGAGCCGCGTTTAACATTCCGACTCCTGTTGCACTGGTGGTACATGTGGACCCTTCAGAATTAATGGGTTGAGTGGAACTGTAATCGTAAGTTGCACTTGATGCTGTATCGGACTGTGTACCGAATGTATTATCTTTGTTGTTGTTGTTGTTGTTGTTAGTGTTATTATTATTATTGTTGCTGTTATTTGTGACGTTTGTTGAAATTTCCGTGCACACTGTAGGTTCTGGTTCATTAACAACTCCTTGAGTTGAATTATTAAAAAAGCTTGTGCCTCCCAACGAATAACGCCCATTTTGCCCTCTGGGCGTAGGCGATAAATTAGCAACGTCATCATAGAAACCAGAATCGTTGTGACCACCATAAGTCGGAGTCTGGGAAGGACTTTGATCTTCAAGCGAACCGTCGTGCCCTCCTCGATCTCCTGTTCCCGATTTAAAGTCTTCCAAAGGAGTAACTCGTGTCGGCTTAAATTCCCCATCCGTCCCATCTTGTCGTCGACCCCCGGCTACAAATTGACTTAAATTTCGTCGAGATTCACTGTTACATTCTTGATGTCCTTGATTATTCGCAACGGTTGGTTCAATAATCGCACACGCTTTTTGTCCCATCCCGTTTGCAAGTTGTATTTTACACGCTGTACTCCCGTCGCTGTTCGGTACTCCTGTAATGTGAGCGTAACCAAGAGTATTAAGACCTCCTGTAATAGATGTATTGCTGGTTGCATTATTGCAATTTGCGGTGTCGTGTGCAACAGCTGTAGCTGCAGCGACTGCAGTCTTGATTTGTTGATCCAAATTTGACAGGAGGCGATTATTTAAACCAGGCGGGTACACAGAGTCTTGGGCGCCCCCTGTGGTAGACGGTGTTGTGCTTGAGACAATCATATGAGCAGGCGTGGAGTTACCTCCTGCTCCGAGATTACAGTACGCTCCAGATAAATAACTGGTGTTCATTATTTAAAACACAAATTAGAACTATATATTAACAAAGCTTTTGTGTGCCTTTCTCTGGAAAATTATATTAAATGTATAAACATGGGTTTGCTACGCTAGAATGAACAGCAATTATTGCAATTCTAAAATTATGAAGCTTGAAAAACTTTATTCAGTAAAGTTTGAAATTATAAAAATTCGTCTAAAATGATTTAGTTTTTTAAATATACAGAATATCTGTAAACGTATAATCATTGTTTCTGATAAAATGCTGTGGAATCATGTATGGAAAACGCTATCGGAACTGTTGAAGATTGATAGTTTTTCAGCTACTTCCTCTTTTTCCTAAAGTGGTCCGGACATATAGGAACCCCGATGTAACAGGTCAAATTTTCTCATCAGACATTTCTTTCCGGAAAGATCTGCCAGGGCCAATTTTTCCTTTCCTCCCGCTTTGCCGATCTTTCGCCTTTAATCCGATTTTTCGGCTACCATTTCGCTGAGTTCGGTATCCCTCCCTGGCGTAGTTACCATCCTTGAACCTAACAATCCTCACCAACGTCACGTCCACAGACTAGACGAAAATTACGATATTAAATTGATCCCGTGACACGTTTTCAATATTTACTATAATTGCAGAATTGTCGGCCGGAAAAAGATACAAAAAAATGTGTTTATATATTTTTTGCAATGAGTGGAAAAATGGAAAACCCTTAGACGTTGCTTTAAATATAAGCCGCCATATGCAACTGCAACACATTAACCCTGACCGTGTGTAATTGTCAAGTTTGTCCACCAGGACTCATTAGCCGATAATAGCAACGAACATTGCCTCGCATATGAATATATGGAATTGAAAATTAACAGTTCACTATGTCATTTAACCTAAAACTACTTCCGACATCTCGTTGGCTGTACTCAACAAGCCTCATCGACCGGTAGGCTATTAAAGTTACTGCGCCTAAAATTGAAGGTGTGCGTTAACCGTGTGATTTAATGCAAAAAAATTCGTCTGGTTTCTAGCTTGCTTCGCTCGCGAGGTTTCAACAATTAAACGGCTCGGATGAGGGGGAGTCGAAAAATTATCTTGGGATATATTTACAAGAGACACATTCTGACTACCTCGCTTTGAAGAGACGTCTGACCATTTATCTCGTTTTGAATGGACCCGCCTGACTAATTTAACTCGCTTTGCTCGCGACGTTTTCTTTACAGTTGTAACCGTTGTTGTTGTTGTTTTATCTGATGGTTACACAGATGGTGTCAACTCGTAAACATCTGCATCGTGTAAACTAAAATCTTACGCATTTATCATAGTCTTTTAGTTTCGCAGTCTCTCACTACAGTGGGTGGGTATCTATGAGTGAACACGGGACCAATGCAAGAAAAAAATCGGCAATAATAAACCAAAAGCAAACGCGACAAAATATCAAAGCGTGAGAACCGGACGTCAGGCTGATTAACGATGACGTCAGAACGTTGCAGCAGCCGAAAAAAGACAATTCACACGTACGGTTAACGAGGTACGTGCAAAAGACATCTGGTAGCGTTATCTTGCATCTTTATTGCATGACAAATCGGCGCCGAGCGAAGCACCTCTGAACCACCGATCAAGAACTATTTATACGAATAAGAAGTTAGAAGAGTTCTAATAGTTACAGGACACCCACGGGCCGCGCAGTAGTTTCGTTTGATGTTCTAATGTCAGATGCACCTATCCATACAACCGAAGAACTGTATCGTCAAACTGTTATGATCAGGATGCAACCGGAAGCACAAAATACGATCAACACAACTCGCCGGAACCGGAAGTGCTGAAGCCAAAGATGACACTGAACTTGGGTAGTTGAAAATAAGCAATTATCAGTATATAAGTGTTGTCAAAGTTTTTGAATATTTTTCAACCAAACAACTGTCGAGTCTCCAAAATTGTACCAAAAGTTAAAAGCCAAACGCAACGCATTTTTCGAAAAACTATTTAAAATTTCACTATGGAGAAATTGTTGAATATTCAGTCAAATTTAGCTACAGCCGTCGCAGGAGGTAGATTTTCTGTTGGAACCGAAGCTGAAGACAAACTTCCGTGTGTACCTTGGTTCAGAGTGCTCCCTGGCTTGGGCTTCTTCCCGACTTGAGTTGAAAAACATTACGGATTGCGCTGTACATAATCGAACTTTCATGGACAACGTTCGGTGTCATACAGTACTTCGCCGTACGCACATTCAAATTTTCTGAGACAGTTCAGTTTCCGGACGGAACTTCGAACCACCAAACTACGGCCCTGATTCAAACATAGTGGAAGTCCTTAGCAGCAATGCTTGAGATTGGCCATACAAAATTTCGGTGCTAGAAATTCAAGCAACTTGCAACTGCAGTTCACACTTACGAATTAAATAATAGCATGGGAAGAACTTTAAACCAGTTTGTAACTGATCTTGCACATGTAAGTTTCGCATACAAGCATTTGATGCAAAAAGGTGCACATGTGAATAGGGCTTAAGATTATACCCAACTAAAAACAGTATCGGATGCATTGAAACATTCAGTTCACATTCAAGGAGGTATCATCTCACCTTCTTAATTTTGGCTCGGGTATATCCAAAAGTTTATAATTCCGTAACAAGATGGAAAAACCAAACAATTCAACAACACATTACAGATATTTGCTAAAATTAACAAATTAAACACCATTTTAACGAACTACTTAATTACGCCTCACCCCCAGCTTTACTTCCGGCTCGGAAGGGGGGTAATAAGAGGACTGGTGCCCATTTTGAGTCCCAATCAATAGGAATCCGCATTCCTAAAAAGAGTCCATAAGCGGATAAAGTCCTTAAACCCTAATTTGGGTCTACAAATGTCAGTCATCCCGTATTGTAGGGCATAAATATCTCCAGGACCAAATAAAGTTTAGTTCGAAACTTTAAAGCATACTTAAGTTTTGAAATTACATTCCTAAGAAAGTATAACCTTGCATTATCGCTCAAGCTTTTGATGCAAGGCAAATATACGTTTAATTCAACGAATACTTGCAATACCGGATACATATCAGTAACGAAGGGTGACAGAGGGCGGGTCAAAAATGAATAACAGTCCGTAACCGAATAACAGTATGGGGTCCCTCTGGGGAGACCAAATAAATATCAGTCCCCCTCTTATTCGGGTCAATACAGTATTTCAATAATTTTGTAATTTTTTTATAAAAGTTTATTAATTTTATAATATAACTATGTGTCCAACATTCGCTCCTAGAAAATTATTATATATATATATATATTTATATATATATAATGAAAATCATTGTTCTTTGTGTTAAAGCTAAACCCCGCAAAGTGTCCAATCAACGTGGGTTATTAATGATCAAATTACATTAACTCATTACTATTGTTGTGACAATGTATTAAAATTGTGAATTTACGCCACAGATTTTATCATTAACAGCCAATAAGGAAAGTTTCCTGGTTACGAAGAAGAATTCGAACCAATTGGCGAAGCACTGTTATAACAAACTTCGGAGTAGGATAAAACCACAAAATTTTAGGTACAAATATATACCTAATTGTACCCAATGTAAATATTTGGTGTTTAGACTAAAGCTTTTCTGAACAAACTCGGTTGAAAACTAAACTTCAACACAAATGGTCGTTGAAAGGGTAATTCATTTCGATCATTGAATGCGCTTTCAAATTGGCCCACTGCAGCTATAAAATAGGCCATTAAATAGCGTTCATTATGCAAATAAGAGACCAAAAGTCCACGATGTTGTGGTTTTAAGTATCGCAGCTATATATTTGTGTACCGGGTGTTCAATTTTACTTAGCTAGTCGATTTAAGTAACAAAACTGCGCCAAAATGTCATCGACCAATCAAAAGTCGACTAACATATTTGTCTCCAACTCTGAATGCGTCCAAACAGCAATTGACTGCGTGCTGGTAAGTATATATATCTTCTAAAACCGAGTTCACTCTATTAAACTACGTCATTAAATTATGCAATTTTGCGCACGAAAAATTTGCAATATCGCATATATATATATTTAACGCAGTGTATCAGTCTGTAATTTTAAGCATTTGGCAAATATGAAGGAACAAAAACATACAAACGAGCGGTTGACAGCGATCGAGGCTTGAAAATATCTATGATGTTTCTACAGACACCCAAAAACTATTCGCTAACCGCCCTCAAACGCAATAATATTGTGATCAGTTTATGTGATGGGAAACGTCCTATGAATTACAGCTATAAAATTTGCCAGATAGAGATAGCGAGCGAGAAAGAAAAATATACATTATAATCCCGAAAAAACGGCAGAATAATGTTATAATGTCCACGAATTTAAGTACTACGCTAGGTTTCAACGTGAAATATTAATATAATGATTTTAGCCAATTAAATTGAACAATTTTTTTGCATGCCTACCTGATTGGGAAGTAATACAGTCAAAAACTGTGCAGTTTTTTCGTTGTCAAAAATTTTACCGCAGAAAATGATTTGTTACACAAATTTTCTAGTCGAAAAATGTAGGAAATTGTTCCCAAAACAATCCACACAGAGACGTAGGTATATTACTCGACAAATGAAATACACGAAACATTTTGTTTGGGTAAAAACAATTTTGTGGCCATTTTCATCTATAATCGTGGGAAAACGAACATTAAATTCTGTCCAATCAAAATTGAGCTGTTTTAAGTACAGTAATACAATTGTCGAATGAAACGCGGTAGTTTATGCATCAACCAATGATGTGGCGTTATTGGACATTGTCAACAACCAATTAAAATTGAGGACCAAATTCGTCTTTATAGCTGCAGGCTTGTAAGCCTACTTTAGGTTCTGTGTTTATTCATGTTTGCCAGTAAAAATTTCTAAAATTTACCGTAGGTACAGTTTATATATTAATAAAATTCCTGATTACTCTAGCCCCTAGCTGTAGCAAATCTCAGTAGAGTGATCCGGCTAAGGATGCTTAGAAACAACCGAAACTTTAATATTGTTATCTGAGGGTGAGAACTATAATTGATTTGAAAATCGTCCAAAGTATTCGACAGGATTTACGAGAAAACTATTGCATGAATAGGTATTTGAACGAATGTTGTTGGCGCATAATCCCTGTGAACGAGGCGGCTTACACAGTAGTACCCTCGAGACACGTTTGACGGTAGGGTGCGCAATATAAAGGTGTGAAAAAACTGTCGAGTAAAACGCGTGAGAAGCCAAATGCAATTTTAGAGACAAAAGTAGAAACGTGTAAGATATTGCATCATTTTTCATAAGCACTATTCTGACGAAAGACGTGCAATATATATATATATATATATATATATATATATATATATATATATATATATATATATATAAGTAAAACAAAATAATTTTTATACGTGATATCAGCAATGATGCATTTTGATTTAAAAAATTAAGTGTTTAAACTCCCACCCAACTTCCGTATATATATATATATATGTGTATGCAATGAAAGAAGGCTCAAGCTAAACGCAGTTCCGTAACACTAAAATCCAAAAGTCAAAAACATTTAAGGTGGGACCTATTATTTTATTCTAAAAAAATTTCAGATGGGGCATTCTCAGCGTGCTTTAAATTTATTTCTCAATATACTTACTAACATCAATGGTTTACTTTACCTAAGAACAATTAAATTGTTTGTTTTTAAAATACCTTTACAGGGCCGAGCTTCGTCTAACAACCTCTGTGAATGAACAGAAGTTGTTTTAAACATGAATAAACTGACTCGAGTGGTAAGTAATGTAGTGACCCAAATAACAGAGGACTGATGTCTGTTTTGCCTCTGCAGAGGAACTGTCCTGTTATTCGTTTACGAACTGTTATCTTCACCCATGTTACTTAGACCCAACATGTTTCTTTTTTATATTCTTTGTTTTGGGCAAAACTGACTTGCTTCAACGCATTTTTGTTGATTGCCATGTTCGTTAATCTTTTTTCTGCATGGATTTAATAAAGCTAAGTATGCCGTTCATGTGAGTATCTGTTACATATTTAGCAGTCTGTATCAGGCTTCTGCTCTGTTCTGTTCTATAGACTTTAATTACGCGAAACAAACTCCTACACTCAAAATAATATTTCTAATATTTAAGAAAAAATTTGTTACATTTAAGAAATATAATTAGCCAGGTGCACTTGAAAAGTATTTCTGTTATAACAGACAAGATTTCAAAAAAGTTTTGAAATAAAGTCTGAAAATAAACATTTTCCTGTTATTTTTTGAAAAATTGACTTTAATATCAGAAAAATTTGTCGCAATTGCCACAGAAAATACTGTTCTGAGTTAATTCAGAAATACTTTTTTGTGTGTATTGATTGGCACTCAACATCAATCCCTCTAAACTCAAAGCCCGTATATATTCTTAAATGAATATAGCATCTATTCCCAGTTAGTAACAGGTTTTCAAACTGACGAACTGTTGCAATTGCAGATTTTAAACTTTGTACAGAAGTAAAATAAATTGAATGCAATAAATGTGCAAAATTTCAACCCTCAACATTCCGTGGTTCAAACGTTACAAGACCTATCACCAACTGGCAATAGGTGTTGCACAAGTTTGAGAACACGCGCTCAGGTCATTACAATATATACTGTAGTGACCCGAATAAAAGGGAGTAATAAGATGGGGGTAACCATTTTGAGTCAAAATCAAAAGGGGTCCATATTTCTTATAAGAGTCCGTAAGCGGATATTGTCTCAAAAGACTAATTAGAGTCCATAATGCCTATTATTTCCATTATCGCTCAAGCTTTTGAAACAATACAAATATATAAACGTTTAATTCAACGGATAGTTGCAATACCGGATATATCAGTAAGGGCGACACAGGGTGGGTTAAAAATAAATAACAGTCCGTAACCGAATAACAGTATGGGGCTCTCTTTGGATAGGCTAAATAAATATCATCCCCCTTCTAATGCAAGTCTCTACAGTACGTATATACCTAATAATATAGTAGTTATTAGCGCATTCTTATGATGGTATTAATAGTTTCGTCCATGTATAGAACAGGGCCGGAACAGTAGTATAAGCATATTTCTAAGCCTTAGCCTAAACCTAAGCCTAAGCAAAAAATTAGTCTAAAAGCTTAAGCTGACTCTATTATAGCCGCTCCGGAAAACGATCTTGCCCTGCTCTATATACATGGGCCAATAGTTATATCAGTTTTATCCTATGCTAAAGCTCAAAAACAAAATTACGCAATTGAAATTGTTCAAATTAAAGATTTGAAGTTGAAACTGAAACAAATAAGGGTTTTTTAGTAGGTTTTAGAAACGGATGGCAACGAAAAAAAAACATAAATTAATGAAACGTTCAATGTGTAAGTTTATTTTTATAATACAATAAACTAGAAACCAATGTGTTAAAGTTTTAAAACAATCGCTCGAACTTGTCAAAATAATTTATATTAATAATTGACTCTGAAGCCGAGTAAAACGATTTGTTGTCATAAAAGATGAAAAGCATTTTTTACAACACGGAAAAATTGTGTAAAACGAAATGCAGTTGCACCCGATGTGAAATGCTTCAGAGAAATGGAATGTCGGTAAAACATCAAACGATTTGCTATTAAAGCGAATGGGTCATAAATGGGGGGCTGCAAATCAAAAATGGATTATGAAAATTGAACAGCTCTCGCACGTCTATTAACCGTTTATTTTCGGATGCTCGGGTCTGTTTCGGGTTCGTTTCACAGACGACAATTTCCCACGGAAGAATAGCTATTAGTACCATCAAGAGTGGATGATGCATACATCAACAAGAGTATGCAACTGGGTATGATGCATACATCAACAAGAGTATGCAACTGGGTACACTCTGTGTAGAAAACAATGTACCTTTCGCAAGTCCCGTTTTTGGCCTACCCATCCCTTTTATTTAGAGGGGGATACAGCCTGTGCGAACCATGACACTTTATGTATCCGGTAACAAAAATGATTCGCTTATAGTTTAATTTAGGGTTATTGTATGTGATAACGACCCTTCCTCTAAACAAAAGGTGATTGGCCAAAACCGCAACGCCCGGTGGTACGTTTTGCACTCTGCGGAATCCCAATAGTTGCACAATCTTGTATTAGGCACTTTTGCAGTTTAACAAGGAAGGGTTAACGTGAGTATTTTTTCATGTTGTGATTATATGCAGTATACCTGCAAGGGGAGCATGTTTCGCTGGAGTGCAAATGTGATTTCGTTTTTCAATTATTAATAGTTACTTGGCTTGACGATTAGGCTTAATACTGTATTTACCCGAATACCAAGGTGTGACTGATATTTATTTGTTTTTATTTTATTACTATATATATGAATGTACATTTATATGTTGGATATGAATATAGGTAAAATTTTCATTTTCACTTGGTCCAGGAAGCATTTGCGCAAACTAATTTGAGTAATTAACGCTAATGGATTAATTAGTAATTTTTTACCCTATCAATTTCGGACTCTAATTACGGAGATAGACTCATATTAATTTAGAAACAGTATATACATGGACCCGAACTCTTATTACGCCCATCTATTAGTCAGATCAGTGCGCTGCAAAAAATGGTCAGTCAAATTGACTCTCTCTGAAATATGCTCAACGGGCCTACACAAACTGAGTCTAATTCCACTCCACCAAAGTCAAACATGCGACTCAGAGAGTCGAATTTCACTAAGACGGAGTCGAATTTTGATTCTGTTTGTGCAGTCCTACAAGGCCTATTTCAGAGAGAGTCAATTTGACTAGCAATTTTTTTGCAGTGTACATTAAGTTTAGGCTCCCTATTAATGCAGACCGTAATACGGTGTCTTTGCTCGGAAATCCACATCCTTTAAACGGGTTAAACGTCCATAGGTCAAACTCAAGCAGTTTGTTAATGATAACTGTATGCTTGCGTTGATGTGCTCATAAACGCTAGTGTTGCTCAAATGTTATGATAAGCGAGATTTATTCGGTTTCCGGTATGTGTCGCCGTATCTTCTCAACGGCCATAAAATTAAATATCTTAAACCTTCCAAAGACTTTTACCCTGTTGCTCACCCCTTCCCCCACGCAACGCACTCCCGGTCAGTCAACCGCTGGTTTTGGTGCTCTTCATATGCGCGGGTGTTGCTTTTATTGCACTTTATTGTACCGCACTGGTGATTTGGTGTATAGTTTTAATTCTGTGATAGGGGTTATAAAATCATAACCGAAACAAAATTTACAGCGGTCGTTCGTAAATTATTTATTGCACCGCAGTTGCGTCGGACCAAAATATGACGTTTCTGCGATCAGCAGAATAAAAATAGCAACAAAAATGTTGCATCAGCTGAAGATATTGGCTAATGTAACAAAACAGTGATGGAACAGTAGTATTAAGCATCTTCCTAAACCTATTAAGCGTAAGAATGAACTCATACCTAAGCCTAAGCAAAAAAATTAGCCTAAAGCTTAAGCTTTACTCTATTCCAAACCCACACGAAAACGTTCCGCCTATGATCTTCACATGCACTGTAAATTTCAGCGAGTTGATTGTAACTCAGGATGAGTTGAATTACTCAAACTGAGTTAGGACTTTCAGAACAACCCCCCCCAGCCCAAAAAAAACAATATGGGCCGAAATATCTAAACGTTTCAATGCGCTTCGCTGACAACGAGCTGGTACAAATTCCTCGCGAAGCATATGCGAGGTATATACAGTAATCTGGATTAATATGTCGTCAAGTAAGCAGCGTTAACTGGTTACCTCAATAGGATATTCAATTCACATATCCGCTAAATTCGTAGCCTGATTGCAGTAACGGATTAAAACTAACAATTATTACGCTTATTGCAGCGTTAAACATCGGAATTTTATGAATAAACATAAACATTGTCACCGAAAATGAATGGTGGCAGCGTTCATGATTTCAAATACGGAAATCGAGATGTACAATCTATACAATCTCGCAAGCCACCGCAAATGTTTTCACCGTCTACTTAAAATTTTTGTGTTTTGTGACTATTTTGATAAAACAAACTTAAATTTGATAAAACGCAAGTGCACTGCAAAAAATGGTGAGTCAAATTGACTCTCTCCGAAATAGGCTCTACGGGACTACACAAACTGAGTCAAATTCGACTCCGCCAGAGTCAAACGCGCGACGAAATGAGTCAAATTTGACTCTGGTGGAGTCGAAATTGACTCATTTTGTGTAGTCCCGTAGAGCCGATTTCGCAGAGAGTCAATTTGACTCACCGTGATTTGCAGTGTGTAAGCGATAGACTCAATATCGTATTTAATTCGAATTTGTTACTTTTTGCGGCCAATGCTACTTTTAGAGGCGTAACAGTAGATTAAGCGTATTCCTAAGCGTAAGCCTAACCCTAAGCGTTGCAAATATGTGTTTCTAAGCCTAAACCTAAGCCTGAGCCTAAGCAAAAAAATGTAATCTTAACCCTATTCTTTCATTGATCCACCCTAAACCTGGACGCCCGTAAAAGTAACATGGGTCATTTTTGCGATTATCATTATTGAAAACCCTCCAAAATCTTCGCGGCAAATTCGGTGCACCTAAGTTCTTGGTATCAGATACATGGTTGGCCATCTGTTACAAATGATATCTTGTATCATTAAGCCATTCACGACTGACTCCCTGACGGGCTGGGCGTGCCGAAAATCTGCTATTTTCAAAATCTTCGGTATGCCTCAACCGGTTGGTATAGTTATATTTTGAGGGTGCATGTTCGTTATCTTTATGCTCAAAATATTTCATTTATTGCACACCTACGATACGTTGGATCCCGGTTTATAAGCATTTGGCGTGAATACTCATTTTGGCCAGATTTAACCAGTTTTTACTACGTTAACTTTTCAAATATAAACATTAAAAAACACGCAACAAATTTTGTTGGTTGCCGTTTGCATTGAAACTCAGAAGTATAATGTTGCATAGACCCTCATTTGGTCGAATTTAAGTAACTCACGTGAGATTGAAATAATTTAGGGCATCAAATGACGGAATTTTTAGCACTCGCTGCGTACGAAAACGGATATTGATGTTTACCGGACACAGATATTTAGTATTAACATCTTACAAACGAGAACCAAAAACAACATTTTAGTCATTGAGAATTACTTTTGCATCATAAACCAGCGAACGCGAGCAACGTATTTATGGCCCATGTTACTTTTAGGGGCGCCCACGTTTCTGGTGGGTCTATAAAAGTGAAGGGTTAGATTCTAGATTTGATTTTTTGCTTAGGCTTAGGCTTAGGAATACATTAATCTACTTTTACGCCCCTAAAAGTAACATTGGTAATATGAACAACAAATTTTTTTAACAATTTTTTGCTAAAATAGAATCGACTCTGATTATAAGTAATAATAATGATGACACAGAAATCAAAGCAAAATATCGGCGTTTCCTCTGTGACTGCCACCACTGTTTCGATATCTTTTCAAACCGTAGCATTATAGATAGAATTATATATCCTTTCCAGTGATAAAAATGCAATTTAATTGAACAATAATGGCCAAATTTAACTGCGTTTGATTGCGCCGGATTTGTATTTGAAAAATCGCAGCGTGACTGACAACAGTGAATAGTTAGTGTACCGCAAGAGACAGTGGTTTTGTTTGAATTTTTGAGCTAAAAATTTCTTTCTTATTAATAGACTTTACAGATCAGGGGCGACACGTTTTTCTGCGAGACTGCAATAGAGTACGCTTAAAAGAGTTAGACGAATTTTTTTGAATGGCTTAGGCTTAGGCTTAGGAATATTTGTTTATGCTATTGTTCTTCCCCTGTTATTTATACTGGCTTTGGCCACCAGTATTAACTGGATAAAATTAAAGAAAAAGCCGAATCTTACCTAAGCCTAAGCGTAAAGGTCAACCTTTAAACTAAAACGTGAGCATACGCGTAATGATATTCACATTATTCGATGATCTTCTGTTTCACCAAAAATTCACTCGTTTGTTTTAGAGCTCTGTATCTTTTAAAAACCGCTTTTGAGCATCTGAATTCTACATTTTCGTTTACAAATTAAAATTTTATATATTTCAATCAGAAATGTTTCTATTTCTTTCGGGCGGCCATGTTGGTTCACGCTTGTTTTCAGAAACGAGATAAGTCGACTGTCCTTTAGGTATTTTATGGATGATAACTCACGCTCCATGTAACCAAATTGGCCACAGCATTACCCTCTTCATACAGAAATTCGTCAGCATTTGCGGCTCATGTATATAACAGGGCCGGAACAGTAGTATAAGCATATTCCTAAGCCTAAGCCTAAGCCTAGGCCTAAGCGTATAGATGAGCCTATTCCTAAGGCTTAGCCTAAGCCTAAACCAAAAAATTAGTCTAACGCTTAAACTGACTCTATTTATAGCCCCTCCGGAAAATGATCCGGCCGTGTTCTATACATGGTCCAACTTAAGTCGATTATAGCTCGAGTAATTTTTGAGATATGTTCAATTTCAATATACCTTCTAAAAACTCATTTAGGGTGCTTTTCTTTAGTATAAAAATCAAGTTTTGAATTCATTTGCTATGGCATGCAACCCGCAATCCACACCGTTTACCTGTTGCTGAAATGGAAGCGTGTACTTACACAGTTAAAATACAATTTTTTTGCCATAAGAGCACATCTTTATTTTTATTGTCAATTTATTAATGGTGACAGTTTCCATTATTGAAGCTGTCGGCGATCAGAACGAACCCTGGTCTCTACAGTTAGCAGATGTTATCCCAGGAGTTTTCTATCATTAGAACGTATCTTTACACATGTTTCACTAGCGGATTGAAGTCTACCCGCCTTTGGAAGAGCAGAATCACTTCAATCGCACCTTCGTATTTCTAGACAGTCAATGAATTAAGGCTGTAAAATAGAAAAAATATTTACCTGACTTTTACTGATCCATAATTAAGACGGCGTAAAAACCTCAGCTTTGTTTCAACTAATGAAATTTTTCGTGCTGCGACGAAAGCGTGCCTCTTCATATTTGGTGTGGACATCATTGGGGTATTTTTGTAACCTGAAATAATCAAAAATATCGCTAAATTGTCGGGGTTCGTACACTTTTGATGTTTTTTCTTTGCCAGTATTAATATTATGTCGTTTTCCGTTTATGGATTATTACTTTATACCCTGTCTATCCTATTGCTGTCTATTATGAAAGCGAAAGGCGCCTATAAGAAAAACAGGAGCAAATATATAAAGACAGAGTGAGATGTAATTCAAAATTCATAGGCATTTAATCTTTTAGTAGGTATCAAGTTTTGAGGATGATGATGATATTTAAAGCCATACACGTGCAAGTTTCTGCAGCGAAAACCTCGCAACTGCAACTTGCATGAGTAACTTGCAGCTGCAAGTATTTGTAAGCAAATATACGATTTTCATTCTGAATCTTGACATGAATTGATATGAATAATTTGTAGACGACTGCAATAAATATAAAACATAACCGGTACATTATATTAATGCAGCCGATGATGATAATTCGACTTGTTTGCAAAGATATTCGCATGAGTTAATTTAGTGCGTGTATCTCTGAATCCACAGGAATCTCCGTAGATTGTGATGGGCTGCAAAATTTCTAATTGGTCAAAAAACTGTTTGTTAATCCTATAATTAGATTGCGTTAATACTTCCTGGACCAAGTTAAGTTCATTACTCGAAGTTAATGTTACGCTTATTCATAGCAGCCTACTCCTGTCTGAAAAGTGTATTCCTAAAGCAATGTAGTTAGACCATAAAACATCGCTAGCAGTTTAAAAAATAACGAACAGTCCGGAACCAAATAGGAAGAGAGGTACCTTCTGGAGACGCGAAATAAATCTCAATCACCCCCTCTTATTCAGGTCGTTACAATATGGACCCTCTTTTGCATAATTCATAACGACATTGGTTGCAAATAGTATTCAGCTCGTTGTAAAAGGTACACAGTTTAGTTTACTAATAAAAATGACTACATTACTACTTACACGAATTTCAAAACGTTCACTAAACATTCAATAACTAAAAATAGCATGTTTGCGTATTAAATCACTAAACTCGGGTTCAGGAACAAAAACACCCCCTCCCCCCCGGGCCCGGCCACCAAAAAACAACACCCAAAAACCCCCTGTCAACAGTGAATCGAATTTGACTCTGGCGGAGTCAAATTTGACTCCGTTTGTGTAGTCAGGAAAAGCCTGTTTCCGAGACCGTCAACTTGAGTCCCCATTTTTTACAGTGGATGTTTCCGTAGTTCTTATTAGTGATTTTAAAAAATTTAAATAAATTAAATTAAACGTCATTTAACAAGAAACAAATTACGAAACCAATTTTAGTTCAGTTTTCCCAACGCAAATACATCAATTTCAGGCCTAATTTTGTCGTACAAATGAGGAAACGCCACGTTTGCAGCATACTTTATTCGACAAGCTTCGTATGCGGTGAGATCAAACATTTCTTCAAATTCACTTCGTGTCATAAAAACATCCGCATATAAAAACGAATATCTGAAACAAATATAAGTAAACTGATTTCGCTAAAGCTTTCTGATTTACATACATTACAACTTGTATTAGGAGGCTTCCGAGTGTTTCAAATTTAAATATAAAAATGCTTTAGGTTCATAAAATCAACTCCATTCCAAGATATAAACAATTCATGCGATACCATCAGTGGAAACTATAGGAGCAGAAACTTTCCCAATTACACATATATATAATATATATTATATATATTATATATTATATATATTAGATATTGATGGAAGAGGTATAGATATTAATGGAAGAGGTATATATGGTTAAGTTTTTAAGTAAATTCCTAAGTAACTTACCATCGCTGAAAATCGTAAGCACAGTTGGTTTTACACAAGTGCGAGTTGAAGAATAAATAACAGCTCACAACTGAATTTCAGTGGCCCGTCCGCTTTGCAAATTCTACCCACCGCGCGTCGTGTTTTTCACGAATGGCTTACAGTTTACGCTGAAGTCGTTTCGATTATATTCTAAAAGCCTCTGTGTTTACTGTATCTTTCAAGTGGCAGATACTAACGTCAATTATGTTAAATCAGAGTGCATAAATGACTCCAGGACCAAATAAAGTTGAGCTGGGTTTGTTTGTGACCTTTACTAAATAATATATCATTTCGACTCAACGTACCCTCCAGCATCGCGAATAAACTTTTCCATTTGTCGCATTGCAAACACTGGATTATACGGTCTATTGTTTTTGACTGCAGATGGCACTCCGTATACCCCTAAATCATAAAACATGCCATAATCGGCGTCAGGAGTCATTTGTTCTAACGCAGGAGCCCTCAGTTGACCAATGTATCGAGAGCGGTGATCGTAAATACGACAAGGGTAAATTAACAGCGGATACATGTTGAATAGGCGTTCACATTGATTGATTGACTCTTCCAACACTGTCATCGGAAGTACGATATCCTATGGAAAACATTTGAGATTAAAAACTGTTTCACGCCAGTGGCAAAGCAAAAGGGGGCTTCCTTACAGCAGTTTTCATTATTAGCACATAATTCACTATCGTATTGGACCATCGTTAATGGTATGCTGTTTGCAAGTTATATATATATATAAATATATATATTATATATAATATATTATATATAATATAAATATTATATGTAATATATATATAATATTATATATATGTATATGTATATACCGTTTGCCAGTTATTTACGTATATATTATACATAACTGAAGAATTAACATTTTAGTCCTTTTTCGGCAGCAGCCATCACCGCTTTAAAATGGTTCGGTGCGCTTACACAATTCAAATGCAATGATTTCTTGTGAAATAACGTAAAGTTATGACACAACGTGCGCTAAGTTTGTAAAAAAAGATTGACTTGAAATTTGAAAAGCTGACTAAAACCAAAAGTCAACATTTCAATACGTACTCAGATAACAATATATAGCATGAGTATATAGACTATGGCGAACCGCTATCGAGAACGTTAGCAAATGAATGGGTAACAAAAATGTATTTAAATTTTTGATTTTTTTTCTCAAAGCAACTGCGGAAGCCACAATTTCATTGTTTCTACCATTGGCAACGTCCCTGATTTTTCTGACTGCATGGAAGTGCGACTACAGTTTTAGCTTAACGTTGTACCCCGTTTAGCTTAGTTACCCATATACCTGAAAGACTTGCTTTGTAACGGTCAACCGTCTGATACCAGGTGTTGTGGTGAATTTAAGAAACGCCGGTTTTGGAGGACAAAGCCATCCAAATGCCGCGCGAAACCACGGATGATTGCCAAACGGAATCATACACTCGAGAACCCAAAATATCGAACGATTATGACGCAGCAAATAATCTCTAAAACGCGATTATGGTTTAAGTTTTGGGCCAATGTATAGAACAGAGCAGTGCGGTAACAGTAGTATAAGCATATTCCTAAGCCTTAACCTAAACCTAAGTCTAAACCAAAGCTTAAAAATGAGCTAATACCTAAGCCGAAGCAAAAAATTAGAGTAAAACTAACTTAAGCTTATACTCTATTGCAGTCTACAGAAAAACGTTCCGCTCCTGATGTTTTACATGAGCCAAGTTTTCAACCAATGAGTTACATCATACGGTGCAATGCAAACAACAACTTAAAAATTTAAAAAGTTTGCAAAAAATCAATTTTTTTCGAGTACTTAAAAAACCATTTCGAAAAATATTTTGTAAAAATTCTGTTAATTTGTACATCGTTCTGTATCGCTTGCACAACTAAACATATAAAATACCATCACATTTTTGCCATAACGCCGAATAATATATTAAATATCGCACTGTGTGTCAGAATTTACTTGGTCCTAAAAGGAAAACACTACTGCCTAAAAGACACAAAATCTTTGAGAAATAGTGAATTTGGCTGTTAGACAATATAAAAGGTAATGGAAAGTATAAAATTTGTAAAGCAAGCGCACCCCCCCCTCAGGGAACAGAACAGAAATAGAATATGACAAATATTGATGCAAAAATAGCGTTTTTAAACAAAAACGTTTTCGACACTAGCGATTCATTTTAGAGTTTGTCAGCTTATTTGAAAAACGTTATTTTAAACTTTGAAACATGAAACGCGTTTATAATGGCAGTTTACTTTTAACATTATCACTCTCAGCGTATTGAACTGACCGTAATGGAATAAATTCATCAGTGGGAATTCCGCCTGATATAGTCGCCTCGACATGCTTGTAGAACCATGGTTTGTACCATTGGGCGCATCGGTTCACTTTCAACCATTCCATAATACTCTGAGGTCCGTCCGAAAATCGCCCAACCATTATAACCGCTTGATCTTTCGAGAATACCGTCGCCTCAAGAAAATCTGGGACGGTCGCTTTTGTATCAAGAGCACCTGTAAAACCCGTTTAAAACTATTTTCATACGTGTATTGTTTCCAACAACTAACGGACAATGTATGGAACAGGGCCGCAACAGTAGTAAACGCATATTCCTAAACCTAGGTCCAAGCCTAAGCCAAAACCTACTCGTAAAAATGAGTTTATGCCTAAGCTTCAGTATTAGCAAAACAAATTAGTCTAAAGCTTAAGCTTACTCTATTGCAATCCGACAGAAAAACGTTCCGCCGCTGATTACATATATCGAACTTGTGTACATAGCTTAGCTTCAAACACGCAAAAGCCAAAAATTCAAAATTTCATGCTGAACTAATTTAAACAATAAATAAATTCAGACTGACCTTAACCTTAGAATATTAGACAATATTTTAAGTTTGAAAATTCAGCACAGTTTTACAATTAGTTTTAACACAATTTTGACGGCACTCCTTTGAAGTAATAACCGTTTACCTGACAGCTGCCGAATGCGATCACAATATTCAGTTTGTCCGTCAACTGGAATATAACTCAAGTGAACGTAAAGCTTAACAGGAATTATTTGCAGTTCCAACGCAACCAGTAATGCTAAAGTGCCATGAGACCATGGTAAACAATAAAATAAATCAGCGTACTCGTTGTCGCGAGTCACGTGAAGCAGTGTCCCATCCGAAATTATAACGTCGTACGCCAACACTGTTTCTTGGAACAAACCAACCTTGAACCAATCAAAATTCAAATTCAAAATAAAATTACATAGCTACTTTAAGCTTATAATGAAAACGATTCATTGGTATACTTATTATTAATTACGTATTCGTTTGCTGTAGGTAATGACATTAAATTATAAGCAAATACTTTATCGTCCATTTGTATTTACATGGATTTCTGAACAAACTACGAAAAATACGCTTGTATACGTTCTCGTTAATCGAGAGCTTGAAAAACGCCACTGAAAAAATAAGGCAAATATTTTGTAAATTAATTCCGCTCAAATAACATTTATTTTCTTAAAAAACAAGATTTTTTTCTAAATTAATGGTGAGCCAATAACCCATATTCTCAAATCTATGTAGCCCCTATCACCAGTTAGCGATGTGTTTTCAAACTTGGCGAACTTCTGCGTCCGCAATTTTGCACAGACTAGTGCAAATCGAATGCGAAAAATGTGCTTAATTTCGAAGCGTATCATTTGCTGATTCTCAAAGTTACAAGACGTATCACCAATAAGTGATAGCTGCTACACATATTTAAGATTACAAGCAAAGGTTTCCGAAGTCGCTGTTGACTTCAGCGCTCCCACTGGAAGTTCTCGTTGCAAAAACTAGCACGTGTATGAATAGAACGTTTACCTTATGTGAATGCGTTGTCATACCAACGGCCATTGCAAGTCCACCACACGTGGCGTCTGCAATTTCAAGCGTTGTTGCCAAAGTGAATCGACGTGGAACAAGATACGATGTGATTTCGCCTAAAATTTAACAAAAATAACTGACTAAATTAGACGTTAACAAGAAAACCACAAGACAAATACTTAAAATTAATTTTTTCTAGGAGATCAAGCATTTTCTCGCTCGATCGCTTACTGTACTTTCAGCTTACTGGCAATGTGCTTTATATGATATTTATACCTTTCTGGAAATGGTATCCTAGTTGAATCCCTATTGAATTCTCTACATTATTATAAAATATCTTGCATTTCTGGGCCAATGTGTAGAACAGAGCCGTAACAGTAGTATAAGCATAAGTAGTACAACCATATTCCTTAGCCTAAGCCTAAGCCTAAACAAAAATATATCTAAAGCTTACGTTTGATCAATTGAAGTCCCACAGAAAACCGTTCCGCCATTGACCTTTAGATGGGTACATTTCTGCATGCTGTTTAACAATAAGAGAAGAAACTCAAACTATAAAAAACACAGCAAACAAGTACCAACGGTGACTCCAGGTTCAACCCGAACAGACAAATTGACGGTGTCCAGCGATAAAATATCGTTCAATCCATCGACAGGGATTCGACTGAACTGAGATTTGTTCAAAAACGTAGTTGACAGACTCATCCAGTTTGGTTTCGACGTACACAACAGTTTTCGGGATTGAACTGGCGTTGAGTTCCATTCTGAAACAAAGTTTGAAACAGTATACATTGTGGGCGTGCTTAGGATTAAGGAAAGTTGGGGGTTACGTTCTATAAACATATCGAAGGGGGTTCCTTGTGTTTCCAAGTATAAAAACGTTCGACAAAAAATAGCAAATACCGTTTAACCTTTAACCCTGCCATGCCCAAAAATTCAATAGCAGCGGAAGAATTTTTATTTGAGTTAAAACACACAAGATAGTCGAGAAACCGCGTACAATTATTAAGTCGATATATTGCATGCTAAGTACTGTATTACAGTAATGTCCCATATGAACCCGCTGGGCACCTACAATTGCATTTCAGACAAATATAGCAACACCTAAGCATATGCTGTTAGGTTATATTCTGTAATAGAATCATTTCAGAATTTCACCTAAATCTGTGCAAAAATGTATTTATTAACCACGGAATGTTAAACTGCAGAGTAACTACACCCGTGATAAGTATAATAGCTAGTGGATGGATAAAGCCCTTGTTCAAATTTAGTATTTGAAACTGTAAGGTTTTCACAATAAGTTTGAGTTTTCTTTTGAGTATATATTATAACTTAGGACATTTTTGCTTCCAATTGACCCAACCTCCTTTTGCTCGAAAAAATTTCAAAACTGCAGTTAACGCAGTTTATGCTTGTTTGAAGGCGTATTACTAACTGACACCAGACACTTCACACCGCTATAAATGCGACCCCTAATAATAACTAACTGGTTGAACAACTTTGTATTTAGTTGACGTTTCTTTGTCAGGTTTCTAATTTTTTCAAAAAACTTACGTTTAATTTTGTTTTGAATTTGAGCAACTCTAACATTATGTTTTTTCGGCGATGAAAATATACATTTGTTGAGAGTTCGTTTCAATTTCAGTACGCAATCGAATATAAAGCTTGCAGGCAAACATATGCAAACAATAATCGCAGTGCGATGGCGTTCTGCAAACGCAATACATGAATTGCGAACGTTTTGAAGCACAGCGCAGCTGGAGATATATGTTATTATTGTGTTAATAAATGCAATCATACCTAATTTAGTAATATTGGTTCCTAAAAATGTTACTTTAAGTTTGTACTCTATATTTATTCAAATGAGCAGTGCCTGAGCAATCTAGGGTGCCCCCAAAATTCCGGGTGGAAGGCCCCTTGCGCTGATCAAAATATTTTTAAAATTTTTTGTTTAAAATCTTGTTAGGATGAGGGCGCCTGTTTGGAATGGGATGGTTCCCCAAATGGGGGGCATGGAGGAGGGGTGGATGCTCCGGGCCCTGCAAACAAATGAAAGTTTTTTCCATAATAGTGTTCCAAATTTGTTTATATTTACAAGTTCGTGCGGCTATAGGCACAGCGAACTGTTAAATGTACAAATACTAACTGAAACTGGGTGTTTGTATAAGCATTTAAAACCTCTTTTATTTTTCTGCCAGTACAATTGAGGGATGCAAAAATCTGCTGGGCCTCGTCAAAATTAAAGAAAAATACCGCAAGCACTCAAAAGTTTTGACTATATTGGGACATGTTTTGTCCCATAGAGTATCTGGAAACATTTTGTCTGCTTATAGACCCCATATCATATTCAAAAAGTCGTATTTGTCTACTATCATCCTGTATAGGTCCCCTGTTACTCTTCAATATCATATGATATTCGACATCTTGCCTGTAAATATCAGATGATTTATTTTCAAATGTCTGCTTACTTGAGGTAACATACTCAAATTGTGCGGTTGAATATAATTTGATACTAGGATTGGAAATTTGAACTTTTCAATTATGACACTGCAGTTCTGAATGGTTTTGCGTCGGAAACGAATTTTGCGGCATTTTGATGGTATTTTAAAGTACATATGTGCCTCTGTCGTCCGACTTTCTATTCACTTACAAGCACGAGAAGATTGTGCTGTCCCGCTGAATATTATATGATATTCGTAGTAATTTTGCAGTATCATATGTTCGCATAAATGACCCACGGTATCACGTGACATACCCATTCTTGTATTTTTACACTTTGAAAATCAGAGAGCGGTGGTTTGCAAGTTAGTGTCACATGACATTCGAGTTATGTACGTTGACCGGATATAACAGCCCAAATTTAAATGTTGACGTCAAATCAATATGGTACAATCCGTGACCCACCTGCCCCGGTTACAACATGAATCCCGCATAAAGTATGTTTAGACAAATGATCGTCCAAATAACGAAATTTCCGGTATTTATTTCTTCATTGAAAACAAATGCCGATTTTTACCGGTATACGGATATCTGGTTATACGCCCTAGAAATAAACGAAATTTTACTTTAACGTCGAGCAGAGTGTGTCTGTTACAAAATGAAAATGACGCGTCGTTAGTCACTTTTCTACCGCTGCTGGTTTTTTGATTTACTTTACAAAACGGCTTATTAAATATGATGCAGAAAAATTTAGTTTGTATTTAACATATAAAAACACGATTAAACACGGGTTCGAAAGCAACAAAACATACACAAAGGCATCATATATACACTTCTCAATAGAAACAAAAAGCAGAACAACAAAAAACATCAGATGTTTTAAAAGCAGCAAACAGATAACAAACACATTATATATCAAACGTTCGTATAATTGGAGGTACAAAGGTCTACTGATACATTAATGCTTTGTATATAACAGCAGTATAAGCATATTGCTAAGCCTAAAACGCCAGGATAAGACTATAGCAAAACCTAAACAAGAAAATAGCCCAACGCTTACGCTTACTTTATTGCAGCCGCTCCGATTTATACACGAGACATGGTCAACATATAGTAAACACTATATACAGCTGGCAACGTCAGAATATAGGTGCATAACCGGATATCGCATCCCTGTAAAAATCAGTACTATGTCCGCTATGCAATTAAACAAAGGATTTCGTCCGCTCACTAAAGTAACTCAACAGAAATTTTAATAAATTTCTCCAAACCAAAGCATACAATAACAATAGAAACCACATCACTATTATTTTTATGTAAAATAAATGTAAAACAACTACATTACACATTAATAACTTTTAGAATGAGTTAGGAATCGTGTCAAATGTGCAAAACGCGTTTCCCATTCAGAAAAAAGTTTATATTTGAGAAAGTAGCGTTTTGACACACGCTACAGTTTCTCCACTTACAAAAAACGTTTTAAAAGATGTTGTAGGAAATGCACAAAGCGTCACTATTCCTTATCACATGCCTTCTACTTCTATTAATTGTATATTCATTACAAACTGAGTTTCATACTCTTTACTCATACATAATCTTAAAACCTAAAAGAATTTTAACCTAAAGCAATGTTAACAATCCGATTAAATTTCTAGCTGAAAAATAATCTTTACCATCATCCCAATCAGATAGAATAACCGACTCAAGTTACTGTTAGCACCGTTTCGTTTCTTAGTGAAGTTCTGAATGAACACATTCACTCAGATCGGATTTACGCGAAATACATAATACACTGCACAGTATTAAGCGGCACCCTCATACAGCTGAGTGGTGGTGGTGATACACGTCTCCTAGCCGAAAATCTGCTGATGTGACATGGGTGAATTTCCCCCCCCCCTGGAAAATTAAGCGAAAATTCAGCCTGCATTTTTACCTCGTGCCGAATTTCCATCACAAAAATTAAATCGGTATTGTCTAAATCCAAAGTAATTTTGTTCTTTTTTGCTATGTTCCTTAATTATGCTCTGTTTTGTAACTATAGCATTACATATTGTTGGTATAGCTAAAGCAAAATTACTAATCGGTATTCAACTGAAGCTGGGCCAGGAGAAAATTCGACCTACGCCGATTTAGAAGTAGCTGACTTTTGGGGCGGAAAAATTCTGTCTGAGGGAATTCGGGCAAGGCCGATTTTTGCGGGGGAATATTCGGGTTGAGGTAAAAATGCAAGATGAATGTTGCGGGGAGGAAATTCCGACGGCCAAATTTTCCAGGGGAAAATTCCGCCTGGGGGAGAATTCAGCCTGCCACGTCGGTTCGAACCTAGCAGGAAATTATGTCAGAGAAGAGAAATAGCAAATATCCGTTGTGAGAATAACTTAAGACAAATCACGGATAGCACGATGCAACCGGATATACAAGTTAATGGAACCGGAATTTGAAAAAGTTACTGGAAATGGAACTAAAAATGAAAAATACATGCTACCGAGAAATTCATTTTAAACTGATTTTGCATTATTGGTAAAATAACGCTAGTTGCAGATAGGTATTCACTTTTTCTGCTGTATTTTAGATTTTCACAATCTAATTGTCATGGTTTGCATACTATACTAATGAAATCTAGTTAACTATTATCGTCATTTTTTAGTAAAATATCTTAATTTCCACCAACTATAATTTAATACGGAAATCTTTAATTCCAGTAAAAATCTACCGGAACCGGGAGGTGAAAAAATGTCGTAACCGGAACCGGAACTCTGAATGCACCCTGGCGGATTGCATAGCATGACTATAGTGTTACAACTACCACCCACGCACACCATAAAATTTAACAGAAACATGAAACAACTCACCTGAAAACTCGACACTAAATGTTAAAACAGTCCCACACCAAGTCATTACCAATAAACAGCACCACAGACGGGTCTTGTGCAATATTAAGCATTACTAAGTTGCAATATATACAGGTTACTTGATGCTCAACAAATTTTCGCCTCATATACATAACACTATACAACGTAAAGTTTTCAGGCCAGCAGCCGTACAGATAGCCACATCTCTTCCTGCTAGAATAACAAACGCCAAAACTGTTAAAAATGGTTTCAAATCAGTCGCTAGCTACAAGTCCACGTTCATCAGCATACATGAAACATCATTGTCGAATACATCGAACATAAACCAGCCACCAAACTTTGAAACAATAATTGGTTATTACCACAAAGACTCAAATTAAATTGTCTGCCAATATTATTATTCTCTAACAACCAATACCAATTAATCAGCAAAAAATCGTTTCAAATTTAATCGAAAGATTTAAATACCGAACAAAATTGAACCACAGTGTTTGCAGTTTAAACAATTTTTAAAAATCATCGTTCATGGTTCATTTTTGACACTTGCAGCGATTAATTTTAAATAACTCAAACTGGCATTGGCTGCGCTGAGTCTTGCTGCGTCTATCGATTGACCATTTCCGTAGCAAATCACTTTAGGTTGCAACGCCAAATGATAAATGCATCCAAATTCACCTTAAATGAAAAATCCATGATACACAGGATGTCTTTACATAAAATTACGTCAAGGTGCGAAACAGAACTGACTTATATTGGAATAGGAATAAGATTCCGAACAGGAAATTCACACCAGAATCAGAAGTAGAACTTTTCAGAGCACATAATAACTTTTTACTGAGTCTTATTATTATTATATTGTCTTTAGCATCCACCAGATAAACTTCAGAGTAATCTGTGAGTTCGCACATTGCCTAGCATTCCTGTTTCTATGACAATTTCGTTTCCAAATTTAAGAAATGAGCATTTGTAACTGATATAAGTAAGTACCGGTTGCTACAAAACTAAACAGTGCTGCACACAATGGGTACATAATAAATTAATACAGGTTAGAAACGATGAAAGTTACGATTCCGATTATAATCGGAATTAGAATAGAATTTTGAAGCGGATTTCTAATCGGAAATGTCATTCCGTATGCAACCTTACACGTATAGTTGTCCCTGATTTCCACAGTTTCAGAAGGTAATAAAGGCACGAATATATCGGTCTTAAATCTGGTTTTGCTGAATGTCAAGTCCATTCCATTAGTTAGTAATTGTTGTGCAAAAATGATTATTTGCGTCATTAAATGGTGAGAGTTGTAGTTGATGAATACAATTGCACCAAAACAGCAACGTTCAAAACTACTGACACCGCCGGGTGCTACGAGTATGAGCATACCTCGTAACGTTAATTATATCATTATATTGCCATACCTGCCCTATTTCTTCCCCAATATTATAATCTGTTTCTGGTGTCACTGATACGTACTAACCTTCTTCGGACTTTTGTTCTAAATCTTGCTGAATAACTTGAAATGCACCACGGTCTGCAACTTTGCCCAGTACAGTAACACTATCGAGCTTTTTGGCTGCAAACGTAAAAAATTAAACAATTAAAATCTAAAACACTAAACACGATGAACATGAAACACATTCAACTCTGCCTACGTTGATCTCCTACACATTTGTGTAGTTTTTCATATTAAAATAATAAACAAGTTAGACCACAAATCAAATTCAGTTAAACAAATGGATTAATGCAAAGAAGCCACAACAGCTTAAATAACTCAAATTCTCAATTTGTAATTGCAAGGGAATTGCAATAGTGCAGACTCAATACCAGGGTGCAGACGGATACCAAACAAACCGGAGCCGGATAAATTCACCGTCCCACGTCGGATAGAAACGAAGCCGAACATTACAGAGCATATTTCGACAAAAAATTCCACTAATATATTTATAATTATGTACAATCCATCAAATTTGTCATAATTTCCTTCAAAAAGATTTTCAGTTCCAACAAAATGGTTTCCCGTTCTATTATTTTGAACAATATAATATTACCGTTACTGTGAAATACGGCGATTTTGCCCAATAAAATTTAATACGGAAAGCATTACATTTTTATTTCTGACATTGATTTAAGGGATTTGTACAATACAATCAACGATGAGACTCACTTTTTCCTTTGACCACTTGTTGCAGTGCCTCTTTCACTCGAGTTGCCACAGTTGAATTTAGTGTTTCAGAATCACTGCGAGTCTGTACGATACTTCGAAGCAGTTCTAAAACTTCCTATAACCAAACAATGCTAGCGATACCGTCGATTGCGCAAAATAAAGCGTATAATTCCGAACCACTATCAACTATTACGTTGTTATTTTTGTTTGTTATGTTATACACCGATTTGATTACCATTGCCTAAATATTAAGAGAGAGATAAGGCTTACTTACAAAAATAGTACATGAGCGGAAAACCGTGTACGGTAATTTGAACTTGGTGGAACCGCCCCTCACATTCTTCATCGGGTTCACTCGGAAAATCAATCTCACTATTATGTTGCCCACTCCTTTTCGCTAGGTTCAACTTAGATGCAAACACCCCACAAAAATGGAAAGGCGGAGAGATGCCAGACAAACAGGATAAAACAACACTCACAGATGCGACTGACTCATCAACTTTGAATCCAGTCAACTGATCCTGCGATATTATGTTTCCAGTCAAAAACTTGTACAATTTCTCAGCACATTCGCGCTTTGCAGTTTTCTTTGATGTAGAGGTTGCTAAACACAAGAAACATTGATTGTTTTACCGATTAAGGCAGCAAGCATTGGCCACTACGGGCTTACTCTGCGTTACGTAATTCTTATACGCGAAATAGGAAAGAACTAGGTTCCACGGTTCAACCGGATGCCAAAATATATCGGAACCGGATATTTAAGTGCATATTTCAATAAAAAGTTAAATTTAATCACGCTAATTTAGTACTATATAACTTTGTTTTTCAGTTGCATGCTCTTATTACCAGTCGTAGTGGGGCTACATGTATTGAGCGAAGCTCGAACACACGTAAGCAGTTAAGCTAATATGCAAATTAGTTACTAGCTAACTATTCATTTATTGGTTTTGGAGGTTTGTAAACAATTCATTCAGATTCTTCGCACTCAAAAACCCTAAAGTAACCCTAATAATTTGAGAAATAATTTAAAAAATCATTATTTAGGCTTATCAATTAAGCAAATATGCAAATTAGCTATTAGCTAACTATTCGGTAATCGGTTTTGAAGGTTTCTAGACAATTTATTCAGATTTCTCGCACCCAAAAACCAGTTATTGATGAAATTAGATTGCTTGTAACCCTAATAATTAGTGAAATATTGCACAAACGCATAATTTAGGAATATCAATTATGCTTATATGCAAAGTATTTATTAGCTAACTATTCAATTATCGGCGTTAGACCTTTGTAAACAATTTATTCAGACTCCTCGCACCCAAAAACCTTCAGTAAAACCCAATAATCATTGAAATAATTTAAAAAACCATAGTTTTGTCTTGTCAATTAAGCTAATATGCAAATTAGCTATTAGCTAACTATTCAATTATCGACTTTGGAGGTTTGTAAACAATTTATTCAAATTCCTCGCACCTAAAAACCCTTTAGTGCTGAAATTATATTGCTTTTGACCTTAATAATTAGTGAAATATTGTAAAAAGGTCCTAATTTAGGCTTATAAACTATGCTAATATGCAAATTATCTATTAGTTGACTACTCAATTATCGGATTTGGAGGTTTGTAAACAGTCTATGCAGATTCCTCGCACCCAAAACCCTTTAATGCTGAAATTCGATTGCTTCTATGTGTAATAATTAGTGAAATAATGTAGAAAGTCCTAATTTAGGCTTAACTAATTATGCAAATTAGCCTGTAGCTAGTAAACGGCTTAAAATTTTAAAACCCCAATGCGAGGTTAACACCCCAGGATAATTGGCTTTCAAACAAAAAGTTTATCAAAATCGGTTCAGCTGTTCCTGAGATTGTTTTCGGACGGACAGAGGACAGATGGACGGACGGACATCCACGTTTCGACCCAGAGTACAAAACATAAAACGCTTCGCGAATCTCCGAGCTTCGCTCGCAGTTTCGCTTCGCTCAATAAAGAGCATTATCCGCTCGTGGTATAAAGCATTGACGCAATCCAGCATTACCAGTCTGTTCAAATCCGGCAATCGTTGCAACCACCGTAAACTTCATCGCAGCCTTGTCGTGTGTCGCTACAAAGGATGCCATTGGCCATCGATTCCGTACGCACAATTCATTCAATTGACCAATCGGATTTGTTGCTGGCTGTTGATCGCCGCCACCGCTTTCGGTCTTCTTCGTTGGTGAGCCTTTCTTTGCTGCTGATGCTGTTTGTTCGGGCAGAATGCTTCTCCTGCAACAACCATTATGTTCCATATACACGTATTCTCAAATGTCTGTAGCACCAAACACCAGTTGATGACGTTTAGATCTGGTAACTTTCGAATCAGTGAATGACAACGTTGTGAAAATCAACACATTTTTCGTGCCTGATTTGTAGTACATTTTGTGAAAATCACGAAATCCGCGTCTGCAAACTCATTAATTTTGAAAACCCATCACTCAGTAACTGGTGATAGGTGCAACTACGCATTAGACAATATAAGCCTTGATTTTAATGGTCTATTTTAAACAATTCAAGTCATAGCAATTATTTTATCGTACTTCCAACATTGGTCATATTGGTAGGTCATCGTTAGTATTCTGTATTATTCATTTAATGTATTGACAACAAAACTTCCGAAATTAAATGCAGTCTTCTGGTCAACAAATCACACAGACAAACAATGCTGCAGTTTGACTTACAAATATTCAACGGACAAATGTGGCTGAAGCCCTGGAAAGATTTCCCATCCTTCAGAGACTAGTTGAATGAGCAGATTCAGGGCTGCAAGATGTTTTGCTCGCCTTTTGGACGCGTCTGACCCTTGTGCACTCCACGTGCCCAGTTGCGCTTCAATCGTGAAATGTTCACCGGATTTCTGTAACCAAATTAATAATAAGCTAAAATAATAATTTACATTAATGAATCAGGCATTATCATAACAAAACGTACGTAATTTAGGCGCCGTTCCAACATAAGCTAAACATTGTTTTGTAAACATTCATTTGAAGATACCATACATAGGTTATGCGTCATTAATGCTAGGAACATTCATCATCTACTATCACATAAGCGTTATGATTTTGATGTGACAAAATCTTATGACCACTTTGACAACTACTAACAACAGTCATAGTGGGACTACATTTATTGAGCGAAGCTCGAACACACGTAAGCAATTAAGGTTGCAGTTTATTCAGATTCGTCACACCCGAAAACCCTTTAGTGCTGAAATTATATTGCTTTTAACCTTAATAATTATTGAAATAATTTAAAAAGTCCTAATTTTGCCTGGTCAATTAAGCTAATATGCAAATTAGGTATTAGCGAACTATTCAATTATCGGTTTTGGAGGTCAGTAAACAATTTATACAAGTTTCTCGCACCTAAAAACCCATT
>JASANG010003822.1:0-46991 GCA_030248215.1 Enoplolaimus lenunculus
AAGCAAGTCTCTTCGCAGACGACCTTGCAGTGTGGTGCTCACATCATGACCTTAATGCTGCTCGAAATCTCATGCAACAAGCTTTAAATCGCATCGATACATGGTCCAAGAAATGGAAAATGGTTTTAAACATTGATAAATGCGAGTCGACATTTTTCACCAAAGATCCTAAAGAAGCTCAATGGAGACCGAATCTCACCTTAAACGGTCCACGCGTGCAATATCAACCCTGTCCAACATTCCTCGGAGTCACATTTGATCGCTCCCTTACGTTCAAACAACATGTGATGAAGATCAAAAAGTCGGCGTCTGCTAAAATGAAAATCCTTGCAGCGGTCACAGGGAAGTCTTTTGGCTGTCAGAAAGAAGACTTGCGCATGCTGTATATAACGTACATCGCCTCATCGATTGAGTATGCAGGAGCCGCGTGGATGCCAATGCTGGCACCTTCAAACCTCCGATCACTACAGTCTCTTCAAAATCGAGCGAGTCGTTCAATCACCAGTGCCACACAAGGGACGAATCAACTGCTAACGCTGAATGAAGCTGGATTAGTACCGCTTGAAGTACGCTCGAAGATCCTCGCAGCTACCGCCTATGAAAAAGCCAAGAGACTCCCAGACTCGAATCCGCTGAAAGAAGTAGCAAACGGCAACGTCAGACAGCGCCTTGGAACAATCCACAGTTGGAGGGAAAGCGGAAGAAAAACGACCGAATCATGTGTTATTGCCACGTTCGAGCGCGAACGTCTTGTGCCATGCTCAGATGTCGCCCCATGGGATATACCTGACGGAGTTACGTTCGGATCCTCCTTAGTAACAGCAGTAAAGAAAAGCGACCCACCACAAGACCGAAGAATAGCTGGCCTCATGACAATAACGAACCTTGATACTGCTGACCTGAGTGTCTACACAGATGGCTCTGCGAAAGATTCTAACCGACTATGTGGCAGTGGAATATTCATTCAGCGTCACTCCGATGGGGCGGAGTTCTCACTCAAGCTTCCGGCTGGAAACGTTGGAAGCAGTTATCGAGCCGAATCAATCGCCATGCAAAAAGCGCTGGAATGGGTCGAAACCAACCAGACCCATGGAAAGGTCAACATATTCACGGACTCGCAATCATTGGTTCTAAGACTGCAAGATGGCCTGACTAAAGTCCGTTCGGAAACAGAAAACGCAATTTGGAACTCGTTACTCAAGATATCTAAAAATGGTATTTCCGTCCACATTCAATGGATCCCTAGCCATTGCGGCATATCTGGCAACGAAAAAGCTGACAGATTAGCTAACGAAGGCTCAGATATGGATGAAACGGCCACAAAAGTTGATTTCAAAACTGCGAAGACACTTATCACAAGGACGGCGATCGAAAAGGGATGGACCCAAAAATTGGTACACCACAGCCAGCCGGCCGGGATCCGCCCTCCACCTACAAGAGACAAGGAAATCAACCTATCAAGAAAGGAACGAGTGGTGTTGGCACAGCTACGATGTGATTCCAAATGCCCGTTGCTCAACCAGTACCTATTCTCGATCAATGCTACAGAAAGCGACGCTTGCAGCAAGTGCGGTCACAGCCCGGATGACCTGAATCATATGCTCTTCCACTGCATACCTGGAGATCCGTTTCGTCATTTGCTTCCTACACAAGATCCTGCGGCACTATGGGAAGAGCCGGAAGCGGTCGTGACATTTCTTCGAGCAAGTGGCCGTCTCTGACCACTACCAATTGCCTCAACGCAATGGATTCCAGTCAAACAACAACAACAACAAGTCAGACATGTTGATCTGGATGAGCCGATGTCGGACGTGTAAGAATCGCCAGAAATTACAACGTCAAAAACTACATCAACAACAGAGCGGTCCGGAGGAATGTTTCCTGTCACGGGAACTACGACTGTTTCGCAAGCCCAGCGGCACCGAGTGCCGTCAGGCAGTGTATTTCCTGTAGTTTCAAGATCACTTTCGGTGATAATATCGGTAAGAAGCACTTCAACAGTTACAACAACAATTCGAACGAGAGGTGCTTTTCCCGTGGTTACGACTAGTCCTCCGGTACTTAGTGCCGAGGCTGGTGTTACTACAGGAGTCACACCCGTGTTTTCGCGACCTCTGCCAGCCACGGGCACGTCGCATTTGTTGACTTCTCAACCGACCGAAGCGAAAAGTCATCAGACGTACACGTTTGAAGAACTGTCAAGTAATTTGGCAGTTAGTACGTAGCAGTAACTTCGGCCTCAGGGCAACCCGTAACAGGCGGAGTTTACGAAGTGTTACCAGGCGTTCAAGGATTGGGAACGTCAGCACGAGGAAGCTCGGCGCGAGTGGGAACAACACATTGCGGTGGACGATTCCATTAATATCACCATCTACACCACCGATGATTGTGGAGTATCACAACTTCTGGACGGACTACGCAAAGTGCGTGAAGTCTGCGACAAAGAAATTTTTGAGCAACGTCAAGAGTACCGTCGTAAGGATGTTATGAACGAGAAATTAGTGGAGTGGATGAGTTGTGTGATATGGTTAGTGCGTTCACACGACAGATAACACAACCATCGGTGGCGATAGCGAGTGCGTTACTGGAAGCACGTGACGAAGACGAGTCAAGTGCGAAGAACTTGGCTCAGGTTGCTTCTGGTGACGAAACCAAGCGTGACTGAGTCTACGCTAGTGGTGCTGCCGACGACTGAGCAGGTACAAAGAGAAGTAACAGTTGTGAGCATTGCTCCGGGCGTGCTAGTATTCGACGAACCAACATCTAGTCGGGCACTGGTGGTTCCTAATGAGAAAGTGCACAGCCTTCCTCAAAGGGCAGCGTCGGGGAGCAGGAGGATGCTCACGTTCAAGGTTCTCCAGTCGTGGGTGACACAGTTCAATCAGCGACAGAAGACCCATCGGAATATTGAGATCCGAAAGCAATAACTCTGCAGGATCAACGATTGTTAAATGGTGGATAGCTCATGAGTAGGTTTCCGCAATACGAATATCGATTGCATGCGTATTACTTCAACGTTAATGAGCGTGTGCCGCGGCCTCGAGGTCCGTGGACGGATGAATTCGTAAATTGGATACTATTTCGGTTGCATTCAATGTGTCACTCACGGTTTACCTCGACTACATCCACTTTGTGGAGCGTGGAGTACGTTACGAGGTGTTCAACCGAGCACCTTATTTGACGCCGTAGCAGTATCACGACATCATCCACGACAAATGTGCGTTGAGGCAACGCGAAGCCGTCATGGAGCAAGGTTGTGGTGACGATGGTTACTGGAATTCGCGTGACGACTTCGAGCGTGACAATATTACATATATTGAAGCGCATTCAAGAGCACCAAACGATCCGCGAATGCAAATGCTCGGTGAACTAACAGTCCGGACTGAAGGAATGCGCAGAGGTACGGTGGCATAACTGACCGATGCAGATCGCTCTGCAATTCGCAACACAGGTGATCGTTACAATCGTTCGTTGTGGCACGACGCGCTAGGCGATCACAGGTATTACAATCCACCTGCCAATCCACATGATGACGAGCTTTTGCGATTTATGCGCAATTTCACTGATGATTTTTCTACGCAGGAAGAGTCAGAAGAACGACGCTTCCGGAAATTTCGCTAAAAGCGGATTCTGCAGATGGTCAAGGTCGCTGCGCGCGTAGAACACAGCGATTTGGTCGAGTCGTTCGTCGAACTCTTGCAGGTGGGCGCGACTCGAGCCGAAAGGCGTCTCGGTTAATTTGGAACCGATCATGGAAGCAGGTGTTAAATCGACGACGCCCGCAAGCTAAGATGTCGCGCTTTGATTATGGCATTTCACGCCAATATCGGGCACCGCCAGATGATCAGAGCCCAGATGACGACCAGCGTGATCGTTCTCGTCATGTGGAGCGTCAGGTAATGATAGCGAACATCGACGTGAAGCTCGCGGCAAGACCGTCAAACGCGGATATTACTACAAAAGCCGTAAGAAGCACGATCATGGTCGGCGTGAATAATCGGCAAGATCCTGAAAAAGATCTGAAGTCGAAGCTTTAACAAAGTGATACTGTGGTCTCGTAGATGTGTACATAGTGTATACGTTATAGAATTCACCTATAATACTTGTCATTTTGATACCTGTCTTAATAGATCTCACGTATGTTGTGTCTTTAAAAGCTGGTCGCTAGGCATTATTGCCTTTATTTTTTGCTTTATGAAATACATGCATAATATTATGTAATTTTGTTATGCGCTTGGCAGTGCAAGTCAAGAAAGGAAATAGAAGGGATGTGAGCACCTCTTTACGTTCGTTGGAATTATTCCTTCTCGGGTATTCGTACACGCGTGCAATATCAACCCTGTCCAACATTCCTCGGAGTCACATTTGATCGCTCCCTTACGTTCAAACAACATGTGATGAAGATCAAAAAGTCGGCGTCTGCTAAAATGAAAATCCTTGCAGCGGTCACAGGGAAGTCTTTTGGCTGTCAGAAAGAAGACTTGCGCATGCTGTATATAACGTACATCGCCTCATCGATTGAGTATGCAGGAGCCGCGTGGATGCCAATGCTGGCACCTTCAAACCTCCGATCACTACAGTCTCTTCAAAATCGAGCGAGTCGTTCAATCACCAGTGCCACACAAGGGACGAATCAACTGCTAACGCTGAATGAAGCTGGATTAGTACCGCTTGAAGTACGCTCGAAGATCCTCGCAGCTACCGCCTATGAAAAAGCCAAGAGACTCCCAGACTCGAATCCGCTGAAAGAAGTAGCAAACGGCAACGTCAGACAGCGCCTTGGAACAATCCACAGGTGGAGGGAAAGCGGAAGAAAAACGACCGAATCATGTGTTATTGCCACGTTCGAGCGCGAACGTCTTGTGCCATGCTCAGATGTCGCCCCATGGGATATACCTGACGGAGTTACGTTCGGATCCTCCTTAGTAACAGCAGTAAAGAAAAGCGACCCACCACAAGACCGAAGAATAGCTGGCCTCATGACAATAACGAACCTTGATACTGCTGACCTGAGTGTCTACACAGATGGCTCTGCGAAAGATTCTAACCGACTATGTGGCAGTGGAATATTCATTCAGCGTCACTCCGATGGGGCGGAGTTCTCACTCAAGCTTCCGGCTGGAAACGTTGGAAGCAGTTATCGAGCCGAATCAATCGCCATGCAAAAAGCGCTGGAATGGGTCGAAACCAACCAGACCCATGGAAAGGTCAACATATTCACGGACTCGCAATCATTGGTTCTAAGACTGCAAGATGGCCTGACTAAAGTCCGTTCGGAAACAGAAAACGCAATTTGGAACTCGTTACTCAAGATATCTAAAAATGGTATTTCCGTCCACATTCAATGGATCCCTAGCCATTGCGGCATATCTGGCAACGAAAAAGCTGACAGATTAGCTAACGAAGGCTCAGATATGGATGAAACGGCCACAAAAGTTGATTTCAAAACTGCGAAGACACTTATCACAAGGACGACGATCGAAAAGGAATGGACCCAAAAATTGGTACACCACAGCCAGCCGGCCGGGATCCGCCCTCCACCTACAAGAGACAAGGAAATCAACCTATCAAGAAAGGAACGAGTGGTGTTGGCACAGCTACGATGTGATTCCAAATGCCCGTTGCTCAACCAGTACCTATTCTCGATCAATGCTACAGAAAGCGACGCTTGCAGCAAGTGCGGTCACAGCCCGGATGACCTGAATCATATGCTCTTCCACTGCATACCTGGAGATCCGTTTCGTCATTTGCTTCCTACACAAGATCCTGCGGCACTATGGGAAGAGCCGGAAGCGGTCGTGACATTTCTTCGAGCAAGTGGCCGTCTCTGACCACTACCAATTGCCTCAACGCAATGGATTCCAGTCAAACAACAACAACAACAACAAGTCAGACATGTTGATCTGGATGAGCCGATGTCGGACGTGTAAGAATCGCCAGAAATTACAACGTCAAAAACTACATCAACAACAGAGCGGTCCGGAGGAATGTTTCCTGTCACGGGAACTACGACTGTTTCGCAAGCCCAGCGGCACCGAGTGCCGTCAGGCAGTGTATTTCCTGTAGTTTCAAGATCACTTTCGGTGATAATATCGGTAAGAAGCACTTCAACAGTTACAACAACAATTCGAACGAGAGGTGCTTTTCCCGTGGTTACGACTAGTCCTCCGGTACTTAGTGCCGAGGCTGGTGTTACTACAGGAGTCACACCTGTGTTTTCGCGACCTCTGCCAGCCACGGGCACGTCGCATTTGTTGACTTCTCAACCGACCGAAGCGAAAAGTCATCAGACGTACACGTTTGAAGAACTGTCAAGTAATTTGGCAGTTAGTACGTAGCAGTAACTTCGGCCTCAGGGCAACCCGTAACAGGCGGAGTTTACGAAGTGTTACCAGGCGTTCAAGGATTGGGAACGTCAGCACGAGGAAGCTCGGCGCGAGTGGGAACAACACATTGCGGTGGACGATTCCATTAATATCACCATCTACACCACCGATGATTGTGGAGTATCACAACTTCTGGACGGACTACGCAAAGTGCGTGAAGTCTGCGACAAAGAAATTTTTGAGCAACGTCAAGAGTACCGTCGTAAGGATGTTATGAACGAGAAATTAGTGGAGTGGATGAGTTGTGTGATATGGTTAGTGCGTTCACACGACAGATAACACAACCATCGGTGGCGATAGCGAGTGCGTTACTGGAAGCACGTGGCGAAGACGAGTCAAGTGCGAAGAACTTGGCTCAGGTTGCTTCTGGTGACGAAACCAAGCGTGACTGAGTCTACGCTAGTGGTGCTGCCGACGACTGAGCAGGTACAAAGAGAAGTAACAGTTGTGAGCATTGCTCCGGGCGTGCTAGTATTCGACGAACCAACATCTAGTCGGGCACTGGTGGTTCCTAATGAGAAAGTGCACAGCCTTCCTCAAAGGGCAGCGTCGGGGAGCAGGAGGATGCTCACGTTCAAGGTTCTCCAGTCGTGGGTGACACAGTTCAATCAGCGACAGAAGACCCATCGGAATATTGAGATCCGAAAGCAATAACTCTGCAGGATCAACGATTGTTAAATGGTGGATAGCTCATGAGTAGGTTTCCGCAATACGAATATCGATTGCATGCGTATTACTTCAACGTTAATGAGCGTGTGCCGCGGCCTCGAGGTCCGTGGACGGATGAATTCGTAAATTGGATACTATTTCGGTTGCATTCAATGTGTCACTCACGGTTTACCTCGACTACATCCACTTTGTGGAGCGTGGAGTACGTTACGAGGTGTTCAACCGAGCACCTTATTTGACGCCGTAGCAGTATCACGACATCATCCACGACAAATGTGCGTTGAGGCAACGCGAAGCCGTCATGGAGCAAGGTTGTGGTGACGATGGTTACTGGAATTCGCGTGACGACTTCGAGCGTGACAATATTACATATATTGAAGCGCATTCAAGAGCACCAAACGATCCGCGAATGCAAATGCTCGGTGAACTAACAGTCCGGACTGAAGGAATGCGCAGAGGTACGGTGGCATAACTGACCGATGCAGATCGCTCTGCAATTCGCAACACAGGTGATCGTTACAATCGTTCGTTGTGGCACGACGCGCTAGGCGATCACAGGTATTACAATCCACCTGCCAATCCACATGATGACGAGCTTTTGCGATTTATGCGCAATTTCACTGATGATTTTTCTACGCAGGAAGAGTCAGAAGAACGACGCTTCCGGAAATTTCGCTAAAAGCGGATTCTGCAGATGGTCAAGGTCGCTGCGCGAGTAGAACACAGCGATTTGGTCGAGTCGTTCGTCGAACTCTTGCAGGTGGGCGCGACTCGAGCCGAAAGGCGTCTCGGTTAATTTGGAACCGATCATGGAAGCAGGTGTTAAATCGACGACGCCCGCAAGCTAAGATGTCGCGCTTTGATTATGGCATTTCACGCCAATATCGGGCACCGCCAGATGATCAGAGCCCAGATGACGACCAGCGTGATCGTTCTCATCATGTGGAGCGTCAGGTAATGATAGCGAACATCGACGTGAAGCTCGCGGCAAGACCGTCAAACGCGGATATTACTACAAAAGCCGTAAGAAGCACGATCATGGTCGGCGTGAATAATCGGCAAGATCCTGAAAAAGATCTGAAGTCGAAGCTTTAACAAAGTGATACTGTGGTCTCGTAGATGTGTACATAGTGTATACGTTATAGAATTCACCTATAATACTTGTCATTTTGATACCTGTCTTAATAGATCTCACGTATGTTGTGTCTTTAAAAGCTGGTCGCTAGGCATTATTGCCTTTATTTTTTGCTTTATGAAATACATGCATAATATTATGTAATTTTGTTATGCGCTTGGCAGTGCAAGTCAAGAAAGGAAATAGAAGGGATGTGAGCACCTCTTTACGTTCGTTGGAATTATTCCTTCTCGGGTATTCGTAAGTTAAACGTATTTCGTATGTTCTTATTCAACTTGTTATTAAACCTTAACCTGAGCTGGCTCGCTGAGTACCATAATTTTTAATAGCGTTACAAATACCGGTAGTAACTACTACAATTCAATAATGAACTGAAAAAAGCACAATTATATAAAGACCGTTTCAGGGCATACAGCATTCGAAAGTACCTTGCAGCAACAAGTTCAACCCGCCTGAGCCTTATGATAAACTGAAGCTGTGACTAATATATAAAATATATATTAATCACAGTTTCAATTATAGATTATCTGTATTTTATATAATTGTGCTTCTTTTAACTTCTGGTTAAGTTGTCAGCATATACGTAATATTAGTTAAAATTATTGTTATTAGCGTTTGCGAGAAATTTTAGTCATGTTGAGCGATGAGTAATCTTCAGTTGAGTTGGAAACACGATCTAGAAAAAAAATGGTTCAAAAAGTCGGCTTGCAAAATTTTGAGCCTGCCCCCCAGATCATCTGGGAGGCCCCCAGGAAAACTGCCCCCAGCAAAATTAGCTGCCCCCAGGAAACTCCTGGGGGGCACCCCAGGAAACGCCCCTCGGCGGAAATTTTCAAGCTGTGGAGAAGCCAGGTAATATTAGTTAAAATTATTGTTATTAGCGTTTGCGGGGAATTTTTGTCATGTTGAACGATGAGTAATCTTCAGTTGAGCTGGAAACACGATCTAGAATAAAAAATTGGTCCAAAAAGTCAGCTTGCAAAATTTTAAACCTGCCCCCAGGACCCTCCAGATCATCTGGGCCCCCCAGGAAAACTGCCCCCCCCCAGCAAAATTCGCTGCCCCCCGGAAACGCCCCCCCCCCCGGCGGAAATCTTCAAGCTGTGGAGAAGCCATCTGAGTTACGTTTATTAGCGAGTTCGACGGGCTTCAGTGTATTAAATTGGAGATCGAATCCCTTGCTAAGGCTGGGATTGGATGAACTCGCCCAGTCCTTTAGCAACCCCGATATCTTAAACCATGTTTACTAACCTCTTTCTGGTTTATATTTACGCGCTTTTTGGTTTCTGTCAATGAATTCACAGCGTAAGTTATTTTTGCCTTGAATATTTGTTTTCGGCCGCTGTAGCGCAATTTATTTGAGCCTTTGGCTGGAACCGTTTGGGAATTTTGGATAACTAATTTTCCGCTGTAAAAATTAGTTAGAAACATAGTGGCAATAAGTAATTTGTATGTTCGTTTGTATGGTGCCTTTGCCTATTATCAGTAAAGTCGTATTTCGTGCCGCGTTGGTTGAGTCTTAGCGAATCTAGGGGTAAGCCTACGTCGAATTTCATGGAGATCCCAATTCCCTTCCGCTCGGTCCATAGGTCGATATACCACAGTTCGCAATTTATAAGTAAATTCCTAAATCGTGCCGCATCAATTTAGCCGTATCGAATCTAAGGGAGAGCCTACGGCGACCTCCGTGGAGACTCGAATTCACTTCCACTCGGCCCCGATTCAGATTCACCGGAAGGCGATTAATATATTCTATGTCAGAACCGCACGGTCGGGACGACCCCTTTCTCCGAAATACTGCGAATTCACATGGTTTTCCTCGTAAATTTCTCCGAAAGATATGACCACGCTGGTAAAATCGAACCTCGCACCTCTCGCTCGTGAATCAAGCGCGCTACCCATTACACCACGCGGCCGATATCATAAGTATGTCTTAAAATTACACACCCTGCACATACACAAGCTACATCGCGTATACCCACATCCTACATTCACATTACTTAGAAATTGGAGGTGATAAACTCACTCCCACTCGGTTCCACTTTGGGGTTTGACGAACCGCCGGCATTCACCTAAAAACCAGTTAAACGACATTCATACATGCAAATTGTTGCTGCGATAACTTGCAACAGCAACTTACACTTGCAAGTTTTATCCGAAATCCCGTTTGAAAAACTTGCAGGTAAAAATAATTCATAAAAATTGTACGTATGTGAGACATACTTGTCCTTGTGCATATGCCATAAATGCAGTGCACATTGTGGTGTACGGTCGACAGATATAGTCGACGAAAAAAGCAGTTGGAGACGCGGGCTACGTGGCGCAGTGGTAGAGTGCCCGCTTAAGGATCGATAGGCTGAGAGTTCGATCCCCGCTCTAGCCCACTTTTCCAGCTGCTTGGTAGAAAGGTCTGATGTCCTTGGTTCCTACCTAGACTGACATGGGGGCTACGCCGTGGACGTAATGGTAAACTGCCACGCTATGAACACGGTATCGAGTCCAAAATAGGATGGACGGTCAAGGGACGACCTTGTTGAAAATAAGGGCATGTAAGCATGTGACACATGCTTGTCCGTTATGTGCCCATGCAATATAGTGCAGTGCACTGTATGTATGCTAGCTGGCAGCATACGGTCGACGAAAATGGTAGTTGGAAAGGCGGGCTGAGTGGCGCAGTGGTAGAGTGCTCGCTTAAGTATCCATAGGCTGAGAGTTCGATCCCCGCTCTAGCCCGCTTTTCCAGCTGCTTAGTAAAAGGTCTGATGTCCCGGCTCCTACCTAGACTGACATGTTGGCTACTCCGTGGACGCAATGGTAAACTGCCGCGCTATGAACACGGTATCCAGTCGAAAATAGGATGGACGGTCAAGGGACGACCTTGTTGAAAATAAGGGCATGTAAGCATGTGAGACATGCTTGTCCGTTATGTGCACATGCAATATAGTGCAGTGCACTGTATGTATGCTAGCTGGCAGCATACGATCGACGAAAATGGTAGTTGGAAAGGCGGGCTGCGTGGCGCAGTGGTAGAGTGCTCGCTTAAGTATCCATAGGCTGAGAGTTCGATCCCCGCTCTAGCCCGCTTTTCCAGCTGCTTAGTAAAAGGTCTGATGTCCCGGCTCCTACCTAGACTGACATGGGGGCTACTCCGTGGACGCAATGGTAAACTGCCGCTATGAACACGGTATCCAGTCGAAAATAGGATGGTCGGTCAAGGGACGACCTTGTTGAAAATAAGGGCATGTAAGTATGTGAGACATACTTGTCCTTGTGCATATGCAATAAATGCAGTGCACATTGTTGTGTACGGTCGACAGATATAGTCGACGAAAAAGGCAGTTGGAGAGGCGGGCTACGTGGCGCAGTGGTAGAGTGCTCGCTTAAGGATCCATAGGCTGAGAGTTCGATCCCCGCTCTAGCCCGCTTTTCCAGCTGCTTGGTAGAAAGGTCTGATGTCCTTGGTTCCTACCTAGACTGACAAAAATCATAGCTTTTAGTTCACACGTGTGAATAACCATGCAAGTGCATAGAATTTATTGCAGCTACCTTCTCATTTGCTGATGAAAAAATGCAAAAATTTGCACGTGTGAACGTGAGTTTATTCACAAATTTCTACATTGTCAATATATAGCATATTCGTGTCGGCTAGCTATGCAGTTAACAGTGCAGAACATATTTTGATTTCGTAAATACCTCTTAATGGTGTATAGCAACTACTTGCTTTGATGATCGGTTTTGTATCTTTCTAACTAGTAAATGGTGAATTCTAAACTTGGGCGCAATGTTTAATTGACATGCCAATTGCATGAGTTTTAGTTATCTTGAAAACCTATCACTAACTGGTGATAGCCATCAGGTTATGTGACCATTTGAGATTTTGGACCATGGAACAAGACCTGTATGTGATTAACTTGCACATTGGCAAATGTAAACACGCTCTTTATATGTTGCATTAATTAATTAGTAATGAATAAGAACGCTGCACAAAGCGCTAAATGTTTATAAAATATGTTGATCAAGGTGAGTTACAGTGAATCGTTTAATCTTATATCAGTGAAAATCGTGCTCCTGGGTACAGCAAAGGTTTCAAAAATGAAATTGTAATTGGAGCTATTGGAATACAGCTTAACTATGACCGCCCACATTTCAGATTCTTACCACTTGTTTGTTTTCTGTCGCGTTGAAAACGTATAAATTCAATAGATATGTATAAACCTCGTTTGCCAAAATTGGTTAAGATTTTTAATACATAGCTAATGCGGTTTGTTGAGAGATTGATTTCCTCCACTACTGTGGTTCCCGGTAAAGTTAATTATCAAGGTAGAAATTTAAATATTTGATGCAGATGTTAAGTGTATATTATTGCAAATTTGCTTAAGGTCGAGTTTTGGCGACATTAAAGGTTTAGAGTGGAATTTAAGCGTAAATATTTGTTAAGTACTGATTATTGTTGCATACTAGGTAAAAGTGCCCCAAGAATGGACAGATTGTGATATGTTTCGCTTGAAGCATGTAAAAGAGTTTAAACAAGAGTTAGTTAGACCATAGATCAGTAGGTAATGCTTATAATATTAGCTCCATAACTTCTATGAAAATAGTTGTCATCTATATCTTTGACGGCTGTCTTTTAGTGTTAACACGCTTGCGGTCAGTGAAACAAGAAACATATGGGCCCAGCGGACATCACCTATCAGCTTGATTTTAGTGTTTGTTGGGTTTTACAATGTTCAGTTTTATAAGTTATCTAATCTAGCATTCTTCATTGGAAGAGGATATTTTTTGAGTTTTAAAATATTATGTTTCTAAAACTTGATCAGTAAATATTTCAAATATTGCAAGATTGCAAATTGTGTGTATTGATTATCGAATAAAAAATGTCACGCATACGTGCTCGACTATTTTAGCTATCTTTACCATGACAATGTGATGTGAAGTCGAGAAACTTTTCCAAATTGTTCTGTGCGTGACATATTTAAGCTATTCATCTAGAAAATACAATTCAAACATTGCTAAATATTTCAAAGAACATGTTCTGCTGGCGCTCAATTGAGATAACTTTCAAAAAGCAACGCATTACCTACTGATCTATGATCTAACTAACCCTTGTTTAAACTCTTTTACATGCTTCAAGCGAAACATCACAATCTGTCCCTTCTAGGGGCACTTTTACATAGTTTCTTTCATTTACATGGGATACGGTGAGGTTTATGCTAAGTCTACTCCTAAGCGTACGCCTAAGCCTAAACAAAATATAAGCCTAAAGCGTACACTTGCTCCATTGCAATCCACAGAAAAGCAGCCTGTTCTAAGCTATAATGCACGGGAGGTTATTGCAAAATATTACTGTCTTAGTTAGCAATTTCAGTGGAACAAACATCGCAGGGACACGTAATCTATTGCACGGTGTCATTAGCATCACACAATAATATCAACTAGCTATGGTAATTACATATTTGTAATACAATTTGTTCGAAAAATTACAAAAATCAAACTTTTAATAACAACTTAAATGAGACGTTTAGCTGTCCAATTTGTGTATTGTGTCGAAGCGGCTAATTAGGATATTCTATACGTAAGTTACCTCTCAAAAAGCGTGCATTCTCGATGCTTGAAACATATGTTGTAAACAGTAACGTGTTTCAATGATTGCGTACTGTTGTAAGGTCAGGACTGGTCAAAAACAGGGATTTTCGACCGATCCGAAGGCGGGAATGCTTTAGTTTCCGGTGGATCCTGGAACAGTTTTAACACAATTTTACGCCCTCTTATGGCTCCTGTGGGTTTATACAACGCGGTTTATCCGCTTTACTAGCAGTGAACAAGTAATTAACGCAAAATAATGAACACAAACCCGTTAGTCCCGTTTATAACAAATTACTGACTTTCCTTGGTTTTTGGTAATTATAGCTTTTGAGCGAGGGCCATGCGGCCGAACAGCATTATACCAGTTATAAGTTTCGGGAAAATGCAATGAATACGCGAAATGTGAGCAAATTCCGTCAGACACAGCTTACGGGACAGCTGGTCAAACTACGTCCGGGCACAATTATAGCAATAACACACAATACGAAAATAGCAAGCACTTGTTTCCCTGGTCTAAAAATTACCGTTATTACTAAAAAAACTATGCCGATTCCGAAATGTTTTTTATTGCTCCGTCAAGGCGAGAAATAATATTGCTAGCGCACCCGAAATAAATATCCGATATTTGAAAATCCAGGTTGTAAACGCACAATCTGCTAGCTAAGTGATCGAAAGACTGCCAATAATCTTCTAGAATGATAATAGATGGGACACAAACAGAAATATAGCAAAGAGACACAAACGGGGCAGAAATGGTGGTGCGAAATGGAATGAGCACCTGAAAATTAGTAGGAAACAGGAAGAGGACGCCTAAAACAGGAAAATAAGCATACACAAAATCACAAGAAATATGACATGTAGAAACTGGCACAAAAGTGGTCAAAGGGGAAAGAATTTGCAGAAATGGGGAAGCGCATTGAACTGAGCGGCTAGAATTTGTAAGAAAATTGGGTTTTAGTACCTGAAAACGCAATTGAAATATATGTACGTAATAATGCACACAATTGACATAAGTGAAATTAACTCTAACAATTTGGCAGATATATTAAAGCACAATTGTTTGACAAATGAGCAAAAGATATGGCAAGACTAAAAGATATATACCGGTTATTTATAAATCGCGATACTCGGACCGGGACTGAGACGGGTTAGAGATTGCATACCAAAAAAAGACATAGCTAGGAGCTCAAGGGACGCCGAGGGTGGGCGCCAGTGTGGCACAGAGTGCACACTTGGGCCCCATCCGACATCCCTCTCACTCAAGCTCATGCATTCCCTTGACATGCAAAGACCGACTGACCTAAAAGCAAGAATAATTATGAATTAAATATAACGATAATAGAAAATGACGAAGAATTTGGTGAATGTATTTTGGTGAATTTCTTTGTATTTTGCAGATTTGGTTTAATATTTTATTTCTTTGTTATTTAACGGTTTCGCTCTTCCGAGACCTGAAAATTTGGCAAACTTCACTCTTCCGATTACCTGATTTTTAGTAATATACCCAATTGTTCTGATTATTTGACTCTTCCGAGCACCTGAATTCCCGTAATATAACAAATTCCCCTTATTATTTGGCTTTTCCGAGCACCTGAAACCCATCATGTAAGCAATTGTCTTCAGTTTTTTGCTCTTCCGAGCACCTGAGGACCCATAATATAACCAAATGAATACAATGTGAACGAAAAAGTAGCAACCGAACATATAGCAAACAATACATCGGACGCTGCGGTTGGTTACACTGGCATTGTAATGACTGACACACGCAAATGACAACGAAATAACATAATAATAATGAATAAAACGAATGAAACCAATTGTCAAGGGATATGTTAGCCAAAGACCGCAGACGTCCAGCAACCGAACATATAGCAAACAATACATCGGACGCTGCGGTTGGTTACACTGGCATTGTAATGACTGACACACGCAAATGACAACGAAATAACATAATAATAATGAATAAAACGAATGAAACCAATTGTCAAGGGATATGTTAGCCAAAGACCGCAGACGTCCTGAAACTATGAATAACACATTATAACAACAATTACAACATATAACAACAATACAATACAAATAATTTGGATTTTATTGCCATTACGTCAAGGATTTTTGTCAAACAGTGTGTGAAATATATATACTATATGCTGCATCGTGAAGCCAACTGCAGAGCCCGGCCTATAAGTGAGGCTCAAGCATTACAGTGGCGGTACCCGACGACGAATCATCAATGGTACAAGTCGTCATTGTACGTAATGTACAATATTGGTATAGTGTCAAGCCCGGTAAATGTCACAATCAGTGGTTTACGTCATGTCAATGAATGAGTGCGTTTTCACGTATAGTTATAGTTTTTATGTAAAATTATACGACGTCAAGGTACTATAAAATAATGTGAGCGCTATTTTGCGACCCTTGCGTAATCGTGCCGAATGTTTTGAATGCAATTCGTTGTGCGGTCCACGTTCAATGACAAATCCAAGACCTTTGTTGTGAAACCGGTTGGCGTCGTCCATTGTTGTGATGTGTTGAAAAACTAGAGCAACATGACACAGCAAGCGAAACCGACTAGTGTTGACTAGCACTATAAAGCATACAATACTAAAGCACTGATACAAATAGCAAAAGCAACACTTGGGGCAGCAACACTGGGATGGTGGTTGCCTACCTAAGCTAATTGTTAACAATTGTGAAAAACTACGTGCATGCAGAGTGATAACTATTGCTATATAGATGCAAGCTAGCAAGCAAGTGATACATATAATACATACGTACGAAAACGCAAGCTGTGTGTATGGACGACGACCTAACCCATACCCACAATTTTTTGATATGTTGACAATTTTTATGGTTAGTGTGACCCACTTTAACATGCAAACTGATAATATTGACTTGGTTGTTTAGTTTTGTTGGCGTGTCCTAAGCCTACGCTCATAGTTGGAGTAATCTTCAGAGAACCTGATAACAATTTAAATAGTCTCTTATTACACCACTTTGGAGGTCTGCTTGGTGTACCAACAGGAATCAATTTGATGTTCGGATCTTTGACATCCGGATGAAACTTGTTGGTGATTCGCTTTGGATCGAGTCGTTCGAGTTTCTTCATCAACGCAAGATCACCAACCTGAAACTTACGCATGCGAGCGCGTTGATCAAAATAATATTTATAATTCATTTGTGCTTCCTCGATGTGATAAGCAGCCTCAGCCATGCGCGACTTAGTTCGTCAAATAATTGTCAAGCATACGTGTCTTGTGTTACTTTTATCTTGACTGGATATATTTGTTTTTCGCCAGCCATATTAGGATCGCGTCCGTGAACCATAAAATAAGGCGTTTAGCCTATTGTGCGATATGCAAACAACGCATCATTGAGCAACTTATCCCATGCTGAACCGTATTGCTCGGACAGCGGACGCAGAATACGAACCATTGTTTGGTTCCAACGCTCAACTAACCCATTTGCCTGATGATGATACGGCGCTGAATATGCCACGCGCGTTCCGATTTCCGTCAATTCAGGACAATATAATACGAAGAACTCCATGTCTTGGGATCCACTCATTTATGAATGTTAATTACCGTCAAGGCAGTTTGATCTGACGTTGAGTACGCTTCTGCCCATTTTGTGAAATAATCGACTACACAATATATTTATTTCCTGATGGTGTTTCAGCAAACGGACCTACGAAATCGATTCCGATCATGTGAAACGGAAAAATTGGCTGAATCGGTTGCAATGATCCTTTGCGATTTGGACCTTGTCGAAACCGAGAACACGGAATACATGCGTCGACAAAGTCTGAAATGTCTTTCATACAGTTTGGTCAATAAACTTACGCGTTAACCTACAAAATACCTTTTTCGCACCTACATGACCACCTTACTTAGTACTGTGATACAGTTCAAGCAACGGTAGGCGCAAATTTTGCGGAACAACGACTTACAATTCGGCAATATCGATTGTTGCTGGACGCGGTGGTCTTGCGATGCGAAATAAGACTTCATCGAATATGACATAGTGTAACGTGGTAAAGACGGAAAGATGAAGCGCGACTGCGGTTAACCTGATCACGGCACCTGTTCACCGGTAACCGGGAAACTTGGACGTACAACGCACTAAGACCTTCGGTAACCGAAGGTCTGCTAACTGTATCAGTCAGCGTTGGCTAAGCCACTATTTACAGCTTACCAACTGCAACAATTGATTTTCCAACAACTATAACCTGAAAGCTTTTAATAAATGTAAGCGAAATTGCAAATTGCGAACTGCGTAACTACCAACAAACTAGCCCACAATCTTTTCTGCCAGCTTTAAATATTGCACACCATACAAACATTAAATGAAATGTCAAACCTGCAAGGCGCATCTAGTCAAAACATGATATTTAAAACTTACAAACCATGGAAGCGGTCCACCGCGACCGTACTATCTATTTCTATTTTTCTTTTTCTTCGTGGTATCTTTTATAACGCAACCAGCTTTTCATTTTTGCCGCTGGTCCCTTGTTTTTCCGTTTCCGCGCTTGACCAAAACGAAATTCACCGTCTTCCTTGCACCCTCGTTGCCCCGAAGAAGTTTGCGGCACATCATCACTTTGGACGCTTGAGGCTAATCGTGCACCACGATGAGGTTTCTTTAAATCGTCCCGGGCCCAATTACCACATGCTTGATTAACATTAACAACAGCTGTGGCGGTGACTAATATTAGGTTGCAGATTTTACATCATCGCACATGGCCTTCTATATCAATACTCTGATTGCAACAATGACAACAGGTTGCCTCCTCCACACGATTTGAAACATTCTCGCCCCTTTGGTTTCGGTGGTTGGTACCAGTCCGTTGTAAAGGAGATTATCTCCCCGAGGGGTTTAAGTCGGAACGATCACGCGGTTGCATTTCTATTGCAGCTACAGGCTCCGGGGAACGAATGTTCCGTAATTCAGGACTCACAGATCGCGGGCGTTCTGCCAGATTTGACCATTGACGAACAAACGCTGCATTTCCATTGTCACCAGGCTCGCGACTTTCGTGACGATTTACCTTAGGCTAAAACCCAAATTTTGACCAATAACCTTTTTGCCTATTAACATGCCGATTGTCAATTTGAAAACAACTCCTCGTCGTTGGACGACTTATTCGTTGCCAGCCGGAACGAACATAGCTTGAGTTAGTATCCGTTTGCTTCAGCGAGTCGGAAACCGATACCGATTGAATTTTTGAAGCTTGATCAAAACCACTGTGCTGTTAGTTTTGCTGCGTTATGGTTCCCCCGCTGCGACTGGAGTCTTGTCAGCAGCATTTACACATGCAATCTCCACCCGCTGACAATTTTGAACTGGACAAGCCATTTCTGCCTCCAGAACACCTTGAACCAAATTAGCCGATTGTAACACCTTGAACCAAATTAGCGGATTGTTGTATATCATATCCATTGCTCATAAATGCTCCAACGTAACCAGCAAACCCTTCGTTGTCCTCATTCTCACCAAGCAGTTCAATAACAGGTGCATCATCAGCATTATTCATGGTTAAATATTTTCAGCTTAAACCGCTATATTATTTGGTTAATGTGAGTAATATTCCAAGCTTATTTGCTAAAATAACATTCATTAATAGCTCTGCCGCTTAAACGTTGCTACTTAGGCCAACAAATGTTTATTCACTTACTGTAGAAGTTTGTACTGCTGCTTATTTCAAACGCATTACACAAAATACGTTACAATATACAGAATTTGGTAAAATATAGCTAGAAAAATGGCCAACGAAAGTAACCTAACAATGGTTGTGAATGTTTAATTTATCGCTAATTAAGTCGTGGTCTGAGGTTATACCGCGTCACTACAGTGTGGTTTGGCTTATTTGACCTGGGACTGGGTTCGGGTTGGTGAGTAAAGTCAGGACTTTTGCTTAAGTCTTAGTACATTAACTGTATTAAACGATGTATTTGCTGATCGTGTAACCTGTTGTATTTTAACTACTGCGCCATTTTCATAAATTTGTGTTATACGATACGGACCTTGCCATAGCCTTGCTAATTTTCTGCTTTTCCCTCGGCCAACAACTGGTACATGCAAATACAGCCGGTCACCTTCTAGGAAAGGGAGGTTACGAGCTCTCTTATCATGCACAGTTTTTGTCTGTTCTGGGCAATTTCAACAGACTGCTTAGCCAAATCCCAAGCTTTCTGCAATCGACAACTCAGTTCAGAAACAAAATCAGGTATTGATATTGGTTCCGACCGACCAAACAGCAAATCAAATGGTAGTGCAGGGTCTCGACCGAAATTTAGATAAAACGGCGTTTCATTCGTCGACTCATGAACACTACAGCGATACGCAAAACAAACGTAAGGCAATATTTTATCCCAATCAGCTTGATTCGTCGCCACATACAAACTAAGCATTGATTCCACGGTGCGATTAAACCTTTCAATCATGCCATCTCTAGCCGGATGTTACGCTGTCGTAGTTAATTTCCTCACTCCTAGTAGCGTGCTGGTTTCCTTCATTCACTCAGTGATATAGTTTGCAACCTGATCACTGAGTAATTTAGCTGGAACACTAAATCTTCAAACAACTTGCTCAACAAATACTTTGGCTACAGTTACTGCTTTCATGTCCTGAAGTGCAGCACACTCGATCCATTTGGTGAAGTAATCACCAAAAGTGATTATGTACTTATTGCCATTTTCTGTTATCGGAAGCGGCCCTAGGATATCACTTTCGACCATGAACCACGGACTTGATATTGGGATCGGTTGCAAAGGTGGAACAGTCTTACGCATGCCGCACATTACTGGCACCACTTTTTGATGTCACCATATACAGTTCGCCAGTAATAGCGGCCTGTTACTTTCATCATCATTTTGCGTATACCCAAATGACCTCCAGACAAATGATCGTAACATGTACATAATGCTTGCTCACGTAAAGTCACTGGTAAATAAATTTGTTCTCGGCCACGAACTGGGGGATGATAGAGAATTTGATCTTTAACAGACCATCGCTGCTTTGTAATTTCATCGCCATGCGACAGTGTTTCCAATATAGTACTGGCATATTCATCTTCAGCTTGGAGTCGCCGAATTTGCAGCGCTTCGTCCTCTTCGGTACGTGACACTGGTGACACGCTATTTATCAAACTATCCGGATGTTTTGTGTAGACTGCATCTGTGCAGATTTGACATTTTTCAAATCTTGATCAAATTGAGGCGTTTTCAAATCTCTTTCTGGCCTTCTCGATAAGGCATCTGCATTCCGATTTTCCTTCCCCGTGCGATGCACAATTTCAAAATCGTATGCTTGCAGCATAAAACTCCAACGACACAGACGTCCGTGTCCATCTTTAATTGTCAGCAACCATTTCAACGGATGGTGATCTGTGATCACTATAAATCGGCGACCATACAGATAAGGTTGAAAATGCTGAATCGCCCAAACAACTGCCAACATTTCTCTTTCAATAACCGGATTACCGCCCCAATAGCCTAATCGGTCGCATCTGTTTGAATATGAAACGGTTTATCAAAATTTGAAAACACGAGTACCGACGCTGTGGATAACAGTTGCTTAAGCATTTTAAATGCGTTTTCACATTCGCTCGTCCATTGAAATTTGACATTGTTTTTGTATAAATCATGCAGCGGCCGTGCAATTTTTGTAAGACACCAAATAAACTGTCTGTAATATGACGCCAATCCCATGAAACTTTGCACTTCTTTTGCCGATTTTGGAATTGGCCAGCGAATAATTTTTTCAATCTTCTGACATTCTGGATGACCAAAATAGCATTTCCCCAGATTTAGCTTTAAACGTAGACGTTGAAATACAATTCCTAAACGGCTTAGCAGCTCACACTAAGCAAACTTTCCAATCTAAACCAGCCAGAACAGATTCCATCACACGCTGAAAAGTTGCTGGAGCGTTGGTACGGCCAAACGGTAACTTCTTAAACTGAAACAACATCTCGTGTGAAATGAACGCGGTAAAATATTTGCTATCCAGATCGATGCCTATTTGATGATATCCGCTCTGCATATCCAGCGTACAGAAATATTTGGCAGTTCCAAGGGATCCCAGAACATCATCGATCCGCTTCATTGGGTAGCTATCACGTCTGGTCACTGCATTCAGCTTGCGATAATCAACGCGGAATCGCCACGTACCATTTTTCTTAGGTACTAACACAACTGGCCATGCCCGTTCACTGATTGAGGGTTCTATGATTCCAATTTCTTGAATTTTTTAGATAGGTTTTTGCCGTATCGGAGCAGAGTCCCCAGTTTCTATGCTGTGTTTGACATCTATAGCCGTTCCAAGATCGTGATCTCCGCCGAAAAGATGTCTTCAAATTCATAAAGTATTTGTTTCAACTGTTCGCAATATTCTGGATCTAATACACAGTCTGTTAGATCTAAATGTGCGAATTTTTTTGTTACTTGATCACCACCGTATTCACCAAATGTTCCGGCGCTCTACTCTAGAGATCCACAATTTCGAATTGTTTGTTATTCAACCTAGCATACCCACACAAATTAGTACCATGGTTAAATGTCACTGGCGCTGCAGTATGCTTGAATACACGGACGGGCACTTCACCGCTTTTTCCAACTTTTTCCACCGTCGCCGCCACAGTAACCGCTTGAGGAATTGTGGAGCAGCATCATTCCAGCCGTAGTATACGACCGCACCGCTCATCAGATTTTCCACCTATAATTGCTTCTGTTTCAGAAGGTATTCGCACAGTATGATTAAGCGTGACACGCTGAGGAGTATAAGCAGTTCCGAATGAACAGCATTCAGATTTATTATTTGCCCATCAAACGGCATCTGATTCTTGATGTAATCGACGCTAAAAGGACCAATATGCGTCCGAAAATCGCGATTTAAAATTACGTCATACGGAAAATCATCAACAATTCCGAGAGGAGAACTAAACTCGCTGTCCCCTAGACCCACGTTAGCTCGGATCACTCCGAAGATGTTCATAGAGTGCCCACTAGCTGACCGAGCTTTCCTGTTGCTCACCAATCGAACGTTTGTACATATAGGCAGCATAAGAAATACATATTTGAATTGGGTCGAAAAAGAATTCGCGTAAAAATCCAAAAAGACCGCGCCGAACAATGCTAGATTCGGCTTGCTGACAGTTGCTTCTGAAGAACTAAATCTCATCACTATTCCCAACGCATAAAGAACTTTTTGTTGCTGATTGTAGGTCGCAAATATGTCATTTACTATCCCGTTCGCAGCTCGTCCAATCGATACATAATCACTGGTTGAAAAATTTGTTTCACAACCAATCAACAGGCTGCGATAAGTGCTCAGACACGTCAAGGTTCCGTCAGCGCAATAGAAGTACGATACGTTTCCTAGAGTTATTGGTAACCGATACACTTGATGACATTGTACAGGCAAGCTATTACGTTTGACTACATTGGTCAATGGATCCTGATTTTGTTACTCCAGTTAATACAGGTGGGTATGCATTTGCACAAAAGGAGAAAGTGATATTAACGGTGAAAAATCCCATTAGTTACATGTTTGACCGTGTCTTTATTTTAGAGCCGCCTAGGGGCCGGATTTTTACCGATAGAGCCAGTATCCACCGTAGCCAAGTAAGAAAATGTAAGTAAAGACAACTATCAACATGAGCTATAATATATGTGCGTAATGTCAGTCTAGGTGAGGAGATTCGCGGAAAACGCGACATTTTGATCCAACCGTGTCGGTGGCAAAGCTCTTCTAATACCTTGAAAATCGGACACCCCTCATTTTTTGACATTATTAGTAATAATTGCAGAACGGGTGGACTAAATAAGGCGAACCTAGCCTCAGTTTACTCCATCAAAAGTCAAAATTGTGCTAATCCGTTCTAACGTTTCGGATTTAATAGTTTTAGCGCTACGCCATTTTCTTGTTTTTTTTGCGAAATCTGTCTTTTTTCGAAAAACAAAATGCGGGGAGTTGAGTGCTTTATATTATTTAAACAACAATAAATAATGGTTGTAGATTTTAATCTGATCTGAAAACGAGCCTTTGAGCAGGTACTCTCTGCATAACACACAGAGTGTAAAGATATGCCCGAACATTAAGCATGTATTTGAACAGTAGTCAAAATGTGGATTGCAGTGGGATTCCTCCGCAAAGTGTAATCGTCACTTTGAAACTTTATACGTGTAAGTCTGGCTTGAGCTGTTAATTAGTGATTTTATTAGCGGGTTAATCTAGTCCGCTGCAATTTTGAAATTTTAATTTCAACCCTACGTGCTGTGATACATTGCATCAAAATTCTGTATTATTTATCCATTAAATTGCTTTTGATGAGTTAACTTGTCAATAATTAATTGTAGGTTAGTTTTACTGAACCAGAAACCCAATTTTCAACAAAGACGTCGCTTGACCGTCCACGCTATTTTCGATTGTATACCATGTTCCAAGAACCGGAACTTCAGACCATTTTTACTAAGCGGCTAAAAGCGGTCCTACAAAGCGGGGGATCGAACTTCAGGTCTGTGGGTCTTTAAGCGAACGCTGTACTACTGCGCTACGTAGCCTGCCTCATGAGCTGCTTTTATATTCGAGTATATAGATATGTCAATGGTATGCCGCCTGCTAGGATACATACAGTGCACTGCAGTATGTGCACATAACGGACAAGCATGTTTCACATGCTTACATACCCCAATTTTCAACGAGGTCGTTCCTTGCAGTCTGCTTTATTTCCGACTGGATACCATGAGCAAAGTGCAGCAGTTTAGCATTGCAGCCACGGAGTAGCACCCATGACCAGGGTGCAACCGAAATTACAATTTACCGGAACCGGAACCGGAATTTGAAAATTTTACCGGAACCGGAAACGGAACCGGAAAGTGAAAAATAAATTTCACCAAAAATTTCATTTTATTCTTATTTTTTGCTCTATTATTTGTGAAATAACCTTAGTCGAACATAGGTATTTATTTTATTTGTTGTATTTTAGATTTCCGTTGAAATAACCTTAGTCGAACATAGGTATTTATTTTATTTGTTGTATTTTAGATTTCCGTCGTCGACTGAAGTGAAATCCACCATCATTGGCTTATATTTGGAGTACAAGTGGCTTTCAAAAGAGATTCTTAAAAATTAGCAAAGTTAAGAAAACGGCCAAATTATAACACCGGAATTTTTAAATCCGGTAAAAATTTACCGGAACCGGAAGGTGAAAAAATGCCGGAACCGGAACCGGAATTCCGGTTGCACCCTGCCCATGACAGTCTGGAAAGGAACCGGGACATCAGACCTTTTAAGTATTAGCTCCTGGAAAACCGGGCCTACAGAGCGGAAATCGAACATGAAGCCTGTGGATTCTTAAGAAAACGTTTTACCACTGCGCCACATAGCCCGCCTTTTTAACTGATATTATAGTCTATAGTCGGCTAAATTTGTCAACACGTATGCTGCCGGCAGGGTTTTAGAAGGAACTAAATTTTGCCGGAACAGTGGCAACAAAGGTTCGGATTCGGGAAATTAGCAATAGATTCGGTCCCATCCTGTCTTACCGATTATATATGCTATGCTCCTATAATCGTTGTGCTTTTGTTTTTTTTCGAGTTGGCTGTGTTTTATAGGAGGTAAAATTTTATGTTAGCCTGCTGAGTCCGAGTGCGTTCAGCTGAGTTTTTGCGTCTCAGTGCGTTCAGTTGAGTTTTTGCGTCTCAACAACAACAATCGCCGGTAATTATCGGCCGCAGTCCGCACGGTCCACCTCAGAGGGCCGATGTCGAAGCATCAGGGCTTAGTCCCTTACTGTCGAATTTAGACGTCACTACAAGTGACTATGCCTGCTCGGGCAAGGGGGAGGCCTCCGTGCTTCCTGTAGTACCTGAGTAGGCATTAGCTTCGTTAGTTGGACAAAGCCCGTTTTGTTCAGCAGAAAGGGAAGCTTCAATGATTGCTGCATCTGCTGCACAGGGCGGGTCCGATCAGTCTAAACAGATTTCGGAACTTAGGCAGAAACAGGCGACTTTTGGAAAAAATATCTCCCAAAATACGCTCGAAAACGCCTCAGCAGAAAGGACATGGCCTTAGCGGTGCTTAGAAGAAAAAGAGTAAGAAATTAGCAGCAGACGGAAACTTCCCGCCGTTATCTCCGGGGGCAGAGTAAACGCAATAGAAGTCCCACAGGTGAAACTCCAGAGGACATGAAAAGAGTTAAAGTAATCTATAAGCAAGCAGCTCAAAGAAGTCAGAAGCTTTTAGCACATGAAAGTAAGAATCCATCTAATAAATTCACACCTGATGAGCATGAAAAGCTCACTAATCTGATCATTCAGCTTAAAAGAAAAGACACTGATAGAGGAAAGATCCATTTTGAAGAAAGTGGACTTTCAACAGATGGTTTTAGCATATATATTTGCGCAGACGCAATGAAGGATATAGACATTGACGATCAACGTTCGCGGAAGCGCTGACCGAGTTAGAAGGCACTAAATCTAGTTCCGGTCTTTGTTTTTACTCCAGCTAAGCCGAAGAAATAACATCAGCATATGTTATAGAAGAGGTACAGGATAGCAATCCCGGCTTTAATACTTCGGCCTGGCGAACTCGATATATTAATGAAAAGCCGAGAGGCTACATCCTGTCTTTTAGAGTTCCACAAGAAACAAATGAAGAACTAGCAAGAATTCAGTTTAGACACTACTATGAGCTGACCCGGGTCTCCGTTTGGAGCATGGGTGAGTCGGCTAGGGAGAAGTAAACTGTCACTCTTAGTAAATTGTATGAGTCAAGTCCTAGCACTTCATTAATAAAGACTTCGTTATATTCGCATATTCTGGTGAAAGTCCGAGGACAGCAATATTGATGAGGAAAGAGCTTAAAAGTATTCAAACGACAACTTTTAGTGATCAAGATGATACTACAGTTAAAGTAAGAATAGACTTAGGCAATGGTGGGGGATGGTTTATGTTAAGTTACTACCGGACGACTCTAAAGATTCATTACCTGTAACACAACACTGTCAAGAAAACTGAAGTTTTTGTAAAACTATAACTATTAGATTAATTATAGTATGTGATGCAAACGCCCACCATGTAATTTGGGGCAGTATGATTTGCAAAAAGCGAGAAGAGGACGTGTTACACTATATTGTTGGATTAATTTAAACACTTTAGACATTGTAGAATTTGATGAAGAATACTGTGACAAGAAATCTGTGCCCAGTCTTATTGTTGAATCAGCAAGAGGCTAGACCGGTTATCAAAGATTTCGCCAACAAACCACGCTGGTGGGCTGAGACATTAGATAGGCAAGCAAGAAAGCCAGAAAACTATGTTGAGCGAAGCGAAACTCTGAGCGAAGCTCGGACTTTCGCGAAGCGTTTTATGTTTTGTACTTGGGGATCGAAGGGTGGATGTCCGTCTGTCCGTCCGAAAAGAATCTCAGGAACGGCTGAACCGATTTTGATAAACTTTTTTTGTTTTAAAGCTAATTATCCTAGGGTGTTAACCTCGCGTTGGGGTTTTAAAATTTTAAGCTGTTTATTACCTACAGGCTAATTTGCATAATTGATTAAGCCTAAATTAGAACTTTCCACAATATGTCACTAATTATTACAGTTAGAAGCAATCTAATTTTAGCATTAAAGGTTTTTGGTGCGAGTAATGCGCGTAGACTGTTTGAAAGCCTCCAAAACCGATAATTGAGCAGTTAGCTAATGGATAATTTGCATATTAGCATAGTTTATAAGCCTAAATTAGGACTTTTTACAATATTTCACTAATAATTAAGGTTAAAAGCAATATAATTTCAGCACTAAAGGGTTGTTAGGTGCGAAGAATTTGAATAAACTGTTTACAAGAATCCAAAACCGATAATTGAATAGTTAGCTAATAGGTAATTTGCATATTAGCTTAATTGACAAGACAAAAATAGGACTTTTCAAATTATTCCAATAATTATTAGGGTGACTGAAGGGTTTGTGGGTGCGAGGTATCTGAGAAAATTGCTGACAAACCTCCAAAACGATAAATGAATAGTTAGCTAATAACTAATTTGCATATTACCTTAATCGACAAGACAAAATTAGGACTTTTTTAATTATTTCAATAATTATTAGGGTTTACTCAAGGTTTTTGGTGCGAGGAATCTGAATAAATTGTTTGCAATCGTCTAAAACCGATAATTAACTAGTTAGCTAAATGATAATTTGCATATAAGCATAATTTATAAAAATAAATTAGGCGTTTTTACAATGTTTCAGTGATTATTAAAGTTACAAGCAATCTAATTTCAGCAATAATGGGTTTTCGGGTGCGAGGAATCTGAACAAATCGCCTACAAACCTTTAGAAGCGATTATCGAATAGTTAGTTAATGGCTAATTTGCATATTTGCTTAATTGACGCGACAAAATTAGGACTTTTTAAATTATTCCAATCATTATTAGAATGGCTGCAGGGCTTTTGGGTGCGAGGAATCTGAGGAAATTGCTTACAAACCTCCAAAACCGATAAATGAATAGTTACCTAATAACTAATTTGCATATTACCTTAATTGCTTACGTGTGTTGGACCTTAATTGCTTACGTGTGTTCGAGCTTCGCTCAATAAATGTAGTCCCACTACGACTGGTTGTTATGCGGTTAGAGTTCGCACTGATGAAGACTGGTTCAAATATAGAAAAATCCAAAGATTGTATGAAGCAAAGGTCAAAGAAGCGCTGAAGAATTCTTGGACAAAGTTCTGCGGAGAATTATCATTTGTTCAAAAAGCTGGAAACAGAAATTAACACAAGTTAAAAGATGTAATAGTGAATTAACAGAGACGTATAGATAAACTTTAGTACGTCTCTTTATCAGCCATTTTCCAAAATCTACATCATTGGATGAGAATGTAGACAAGATTAACATATGCCAGTATTTACCTAGGGTAACCGCTGTGGATAAGATCATAATTAATGAAATAGTCACACGTAATTTGTTTAGGTGGAGTATTGGAAATTTTAAGAGTTTTAGAACGCCGAGTGCAGATGGCATTCAGCAGAAGATTTTTACAAGTGGGTATTGATATACTTCTACCGATACTTATTAAGGTATACAAAGCATCGCTGATAAAAGGATATACCAAGATTATGGAGAGAAGCCAGAGTTATAGTTCTACCAAAACCTGGAAAATATGACTATACAAAAGTTAAAAGCTTTAGGGCCATCTGTCTTACATCTTTTCTGTTGAAATACATTAAAAGATTATTGGACAGATTGATAAGAACATAGATTGGAAATAAGATGCATAAAAACCAACATGCATATCAAAGAGAGAAAGTACAACGGCAGCGTTGAGCAGTTTAATTGCACAAGTATAAGATAATATGAGTAAGAATAAACACAAGGCTTGTGTCTTTATAGACATAGAGGCGCTTTTGATAGTACAAATTTATATTCTTTTAAAAAGACTTTTGAGGCTTTTAAGCTAAATTGTATAATTACAAATTCGCTCATCGAACTATTGACTAATTGACGAGCGACAGCGGAGCTAGGCGTGATACAGTTAAATAAAGAATAGTCAGAGGTAGTCCACAAGGGGGAGTATTGTCGCGTCGACTATGGATAATGGTGGTAGAGAACCTCCTACAAATGTCCAATAGCGCTTTAGTTTATGTTCAAGCATACTCAGATGATGTAGTTATAGCTAGTAGCAATGGAAATGAGACAATAGCAGTAAGAAGAGTCCAAATAACGTTAGTAACATTTATCAGTGGTGTGCAAAAAGAGGGTTAACTATAAACTCATGAATGCAATGCTGTGATATTCTCTAAGAAAAGGAATTTAGATACAACCTTTAAATTCCGATTGGCAAATATAGATATGATTGAAAGATCTGTCAAGTACCTAGGAATTGTTATGGATCAAAAACTTATGGAAAAATATATGGAATAATAGTCTGACCATTAGTCTGTTATGGAGTACTAGTATGGTGACATAGACATAAATTGAAAACTTATGCAAAGAAAGTTAGCAAGATACGAGAATGGCTTATCTGATGATAACAGTAGCCGTCAGGTCAACTCCGACTATAAGTATGGAAACGATTTAGATCTGCTTCCAATATGTAGATCTTGAAATAATGAAAGAAGCGATTAAAAATTAAATAGAATTAATCAATTATCGCAAGGCGATTAAGTCTCTGATTAAAGGACATCGAGATTATTCGGTTGAGAACAACCAACTTGAGGTACTCAGTTTCCCTTCAGATCGTATGCCGGTGGAATAATATATGAACCATCGTGGGATGTGCAAAGAATGGCGAATAGTATGTTACGTCGACGACTCTTTTTTTAAAGGTGCAACAGAAAAATTAGCGGGAGTTGTAGTTTTCTGAGCTCTTTTCATGATTATTCCATCGCCAGGATAGTACGTCTCAGTCTTTCAGACAGAAATCTTTGCGATCAGAATAGGCGCCGAAAAGCTAACAGAAAGGAATACTACCGGAAAAAGAATACTTATCATTAGTATTAAAATTAGGTCGAAAACTGTAAATGAGTGCCGATTAGCAGTCAAAGGACTTTAAGAATTCAATGAAGTTTTATTAGTGTGGGTATTTTATTAGTGTGGGTACCGAGTCATTCTAATATAACCGGTAATGATTTAGCGGATGAATTAGCAAGACGTGGATCATGTAGAAGATTTATGGGACCAGAACCGGCACTGTGAATTTGTAAGCGTGAAGTTCGGTCAAGAGTCACATCATGGATGCACAGGAAATTTATGTATAGATGGATAAATCAGACAATTTGCAAATTCACAAAATCGATAATAAAGGAACCAAACACTAGAAGAAGCAGATTTCTATCAAGGCTTAGCAAAAACTGTTGGTTAGGTTATCGTCTTTTTCGAATGAAGGTAGTTCAAAATGAAAATTGTTCAGAATGTAAGGTACCTAAGTGAGACTGCTGAGCACTTTTTGTGAGCGACATAAGTACCCTTAAAGAAAATTTATCAGTTTATTATTGATACAGAAAGAATAAAGTTAAATGTAGACTAATACATTAAGCATTTTAGGTTTTAGGATGTCGCAATGGGCAATCTTCTAATTTGTCTACGCGAGCGCCTACTGTGGCGTTATATCCTCACTCTATCTTATCTATCTTTATACGAGCGAAAATTTTATGTTAGCCTGCTGAATCCATAGTGCGTTCAGCTGGGTTTTTGCGCCCTGTTGATAACATTGTGAGTCCAGACTTACTCGAGGACTCACAAAACCTTGATGTATACTAAACGGACAATCATTTCTCACATGCTTACACGTATTATGTATATACCAGGGTTCAACCGGAATCGTGTTCCGGCCAGAATTCGTGCAAAAATGCAATTCCTGTTCCTGTTCCTCCATGCAAAGATAGAGGAACCGAAATTATTAGGGTTTTGTGGCAAATTGTTCTTAATCATTTAAATGTGTTTTGCAATTACTTCAATTTTGTCAATAAACTGTTTCTTTTGTGTTTTCGCAATACTTAATTAATTATGAAATAGCTGAAAATTTGCTTAGCTAAGTTTTCTAAAAAGTCCAAAAGTAATTCGGTGATGAAAATTATTTCAAATTCCGGTTTCTGTTCCGGTAAAATTTAGTTCTTGTTGGAACCCTGGTATTTACATATATGGTGGCTAACAGTTGGAAAATAAACAATCTATATAAAACGAAAAGATATATATTTATAATAGGAGGTTACAATGGCTCAGCGTTATGATGCTGCGAATAATCGCGTGGTTTCAAACCCAGCTCCGAAAGCATTGCGAACTGTGGTTAGTTATTTTTAGCGTTTGTAAGCTTGGTGGTCTGTGCTTATTTTTTGCAGAGTCACTATGAGCATTAAAAGTAGGGTGAACCGCACACATTTAATGTAGCATTATATGCACTTATATACTGATTTCAAAGCAATATGGTTGTGTGCCTCAGTATAGGTAGGACCTGGAACTTTAGCGAATATTCTACCGCTGTGCCACGCAGCCTGTTTTTCCAACTGTTACTATCGTCAACTGTTTGCCCACCATATGCTGCCGGCTAGCATGCAAAACTTCAATAAATGGGAACCTTTGCACTTAATGGACAAACATATCTCTCATGATGCTTATAGTTGTCCCAGGGTACAACCGGAATTGCGATTCAAAGCTTGCTCCGATTCTGATTGCACAATCAATATGAATTGGAATTTTAAAATTTTAGTTTCAATCCTACTTGTTGTGATATGTTCCATAAAAATTATATGTCTATTAAATTGCTTTCGATGAGTTAACTGGCCAATAGTTAATTAGAGTTTATGTTTACAGAACCAAAAATCGTCGCCAATTTCTTCATGCGACATTTTTGAAAATTGTTGCGAGAAAACTGACACCTAAATCAATACAAATTTTCCGTACAGTCACAAAGTTTCTTGTTGTGATTCTGATTAGAATTCCGGTGTAAATTTGCTGTTCCGATTCCGATATAATCCAGTTCCGCTTTGCACCATGACGGTGTCATTCATATATTAAAATTTTTTGAAACATACGTTGTTGGAGGACATGTTGTATTCTTAACCAGTTTGAGTGAAAGTGAAACCGGATGTCGAATTGCTGATTACAAAGCCGAAAATTTCGATCAATCTTACCCATTTCCAAGTTACAACAGACGTACCAAAAATGTCTAGAATCGTACACACCACAAACCTTAAGTTTACACTAGACATGAGCAGGGTGCAACCGGAATTACAATTTACCGGAACCGGAACCGGAATTTGAAAATTTTACCGGAACCGGAACCGGAAAATGAAAAATGCATTTCACCAAAAATTTCATTTTAATCGTATTTTTTGCTCTATTATTTGTGAAACAACCTTAGTCGAACACAGGTATTTATTTTATTTGTTGTATTTTAGATTTTCGTCGTCGACTGAAGTGAAATCCACCATCAACGGCTTATATTCTGAGTACAAGTGGCTTTCAAAAGAGATTCTTAAACGGCCAAATTATAACACCGGAATTTTTAAATCCGGTAAAAATTTACCGGAACCGGAACCGGAAGGTGAAAAAATGCCGGAACCGGAACCGGAATTCCGGTTGCACCCTGGACATGATGTATCTGGTAAATTAATACGCACCAGATTTCGATTCGGAGCCGGATGCCAGTATTTCGGCAAGTGGTAAGCCACACCATATTTCCGGTCGCATCTTGGTCAACAGAGGCAAAATCTTCATTTGTCCACCGTTTCCGGCGGCCAAAATATGAAAAGTGGTCCAAAATTATGTTACCTATTTATTCATATTGCGTGATACCAACGTTTTGGTGTTTTAGTGGAAAACAGCTTCTGCAAAGCAGTACCCACGGCTTGGTATTTATGCCGAAAATGTGAACAACTTATTTTGGTACAACCGTCATACTTTACCGGATGCACAGCTAAAATCCATTGGAGCACAAAGGTATATAAACGAACTTTACCGCGAATATATATATTACGTATATTATATATATTATATATACATATATATACATACATATATACATATATGGTGCAACCGGAAAGTGAAAAAATACCGGAACCTGAAATCAAAAAATACTGACACAGAGTACTAAAATTACATCGCTTGTAACCTCAATAATTAGTAAAATATCTCAGAAAGTCCCAATTTATGTTTAACCAATTATGCAAATTAGCTTCTAGCTAATAAACGACTTAAAATTTTAAAACACCAGTGCGAGGTTAATATTCTAGGATGATATTGACATATATCCAAGAGATCTGATCGGCAAACTGTTATCTCTGTAGCCTTTGTGCTTGAAAAATTAATTGAAATGAACCGTTCTCATAAAATTGTTATCTTTTTGGTTGTTAGGGTTTAAGTCTACATTTATAATGATGAAATGTATCCTATTACGTATATTTTACGTGATAATATAATTGTTTTAGTACGCGTCACATGAGCACTGCTGCGACACCTGCGCAAGCTGGAGGTGTTTTACCACCAGGAACTAAGTTGCCGAATGGATTAATTGTGGGCCACTACGGACCTTATGATCCGAAAGTTAAAGCTATCCAAGAAGCGTTTGCGGTATCACATTTTATTTGTTTTAAGTTTATTCTCATGTATACATATAAAGGCGGCTATATATTAGGCACAAAAATTTGGCTTGCATTGATACTGGACGAAAAAATAGGCTGATATCTGTTTATTCTTTTCGTTGATACATCAGTAGTTTGAATTTTTTCTTTTAAAATATGTCAAACGTAGCTTTAATTTTATTTGTCTTGTTTGATTTTGTGCATAATATATTGTGAACCGTTTATAACCATAACTCATTTGACAAAGTTGTACAACATTGAATTTAATGAAATCAAATAAGATATATGTAACACGTCCAAGATATATGACAACTTTTCTGTGAATCATGATCGTATACGCCATTCTGTTGCTATATTTGGACCGACCGATATTATTCTGATGCATATATTATAGCGTTTAATCTTATTGGACCAAAACTAGCGACAGATTTGCTCTAGCTTAATTTTCATTTGACCATAACGTCATAGTTGCAGAAGATATCTTAGCGAAGTAGTATGTAATCGAGGTAAAGCAGTTCAGAATATATTTATTGTTTTCAGAAAAGCAATGCGGTGACTTGGCTGAAGCGAGGTTCGTTCGACCTGCTAATATACCGTGCTGCTGTTACATCGGCAGTTTTAAGCGTCGGAATATTCGCATACAACGTGTATAATGTATGTTTCAAAAAACAATGATTGTTATTGCAAAATGTGTAAAAGAGTAGAAATTAGAGTGATATTCAGTTCTTGTATCAAAATTGGTGGCGTCTTTATGGTGCGAATTACTTTTGTTATCGTAGGCAGTTAAGCGTTGACAATTTTGTGATATGTAGTCGTAAGACTTTACTGTAGTGGATTTATAGAGATGTCTTGTTAGTTTCTGGACACCGCATTTGGAGAAGAAACTAAACAAAATTGGAATGGGTTTATGATAGAAATGTACAGTTACGGACATAAGAGCAAAAGTGATCGCGACCCAAACGCGGTTAAGGGTTTTCACTAGTCTTAAAGATTTACATGAACGCTCGCAACCGCAATTTATGTACGTGGACGCAAAAACCGCGGTTACGATCACAGTTGCGCATGCGGTTACAAGCGTGGTTAAAATTTAGGTTACAGACGCAGCTAAAATAGCGGTTACAGACGCGGTTAAAATTGCGATTACTCGTATGTATGAATAGTAGTATAAGCACTGGCTTCTCCACGGCTTGAAAATTTCCGCCGGGGGGCGTTTCCTGGGGGGCCCCAGGAGTTTCCTGGGGGCAGCTGATTTTGCTGGGGGGGGGGGGCAGTTTTCCTGGGGGCCCCAGATGATCTGGGGGGCAGGCTTAAAATTTTGCAAACCGACTTTTTGGACCATTTTTTTCATTCTAGACTGTGTTTCCAACTCAACGTAAGATTACTCATCGCTCAACATGACTAAAATTTCTCGCAAACGCTGATAACAATAATTTTAACTAATATTACGTATATGCTGACAACTTAACCAGAAGTTAAAAGAAGCACAATTATATAAAATACAGATAATCTATAATTGAAACTGTGATTAATATATATTTTATATATTAGTCACAGCTTCAGTTTATCATAAGGCTCCGGCGGGTTGAACTTGCTGCTGCAAGGTACTTTCGAATGCTGTATGGCCTGAAACGGTCTTTATATAATTGTGCTTTTTTCAGTTCATTATTGAATTGTACTAGTTACTACCGGTATTTGTAACGCTATTAAAAATTATGAGTACTCAGCGTAATATAAAATCATATTTTGCCGAATGTCCGCCTCAAAAGAAGTCCAGGTCTTTACGTTTTAACATTGAAAATTTTTGACCTAGAAAAGTCCTGGGGCCCCCCAGCAAAAAAATTTGCTGGGGGGCATTTAGCTGGGGGGCGGCCGAAAATTCGCCGGGGGACCTTTCCTGGGGGTGGCAAAATTTTCGCCGGGGGGGAATGAAAATTTCGAAAAGTGCTGGGGGCCCAGCTGTGGAGAAGCCAGAAGCATACAATAGACCTCGAAAATATTTATAAGAACACCCTCTATAAACAAAACCACTTCAAAATTTGACCGGGGTTACAACCGCGACTGTGACCGCGGTTAAATCTGCGACTGACCGCAGTTAAAGCCGCGAATGCGACCACGGTCAAAACCGCGACTGTGACCGCGGTTAAATTGTGACTGCGATCGCTGTTAAAACCACCACTGCGACCGGTGCAATTTTGCTTCTTTCGCAAGCAGCCAGCTTAACTACCTGAACGTGTAATGTGTATATTAGTGATTAGCTCCACATTTTGTTACGATGTGTTTCCTTCACCCACAAATGTTTTGAACAGCGGTTTAGGTAGATTTCGTGTATTCTGAACTTATTGTAATTTTGTAGTAAAATTATCTTTATTTTTGTGTAATGAGTTTTATTTTAGAGCATCATTGGTAAATTTATACAAGCGTCAAAAGATAGAAGTTGTAAAAATATGAAAAATTTTCTACCGGAAACTCCGACATATTGTACTGACTGATTTATACAGAAACGTCACTGCTTTAAAATTGTTTAGGGCAGTAACTACGGCAAACCCTGGAAATGATGTTTAGCTTGCTTCCTAAGAGCGTGGTCTAATATTACTCTTGAGAGGCATCAGGTTTTTGCGCCTAACAACAATATGTCGGGAGTGCCTCAGTACCCACTCCTGCATCTATATTTTTGCTAAGGCAGCGAAACAGCTTCCAGCCTATGCCTGCTGGCTTGCGTGGGACACCTTCGAGCCAGGGTGCAACCGGAATTCTGGTTGCGGTTGGGAAATTCGGTACTTTTCACTATCCGGTTCCGGCAGGATACAACCGGAGGTTGCATAATTTTGCAAACTTCTATCATTTTAAAGAAAAAATTGTGGATGCACCGAAATTTTTCAAATTTTGCATTAATTTTGTAGTTTTTATTTCATATCGAACAATTGCAGCATATCGGTAATGGATTATCCACGTCATAATGCTCGTGCTAATGTAAAAATTTGTCTAACCGTCTGGTAGGGGTCTGTGTTCAAAACGAAGCTGTAACTAGCGTGTTAGTCACAATTTTATGCGGTACGTAGATACTTTAGACTGTCTCGATACTGTCTGAAGAGAGTCGGAACAACAGGTAAAATATTAAGCAAAATAAATGTGTTTTTGTAGTTGCTATTATGTATGTTTGCGACGCTGCAAAAATACAGCGATATGTTTTTACGTCCTCAGGGGCTGTCGGAGTTTGTAATGGTCTCGTACCAGAGTGTGTTGAAACGACGTCCGGCGTTACTTAGACCCGGACATTTTTGCATAGTAGGGCGAGCAGCATAACGTGGTTGGATCATAATGAAAAATTGCGAGATATTTCCTTCATTAACTGATTTTGAGCGTAAAAATAATAGAAATTTCGGTTTTTCTGTGACGCAAACGGACACTGGTTTTTGCCGGAAAGCGATACCCGGATACACGCTGGTCGAGGCACCTTCGTGCAATTTGTGTTTTTGCAGGAACGGTCTGGACAGGTTTGAGCTCCTGTTTTCGCTGGGTCGGGCGGCCAGCTTCGAGCTTATGATTTCACTGGCTCGTGCGGGACAGCTTGGAAGTAGTGTAACAATTGGGGTTTTACGCCCTCTTCATCCTACACCTACCCTTTAAAGTAGGAAGGAGCAGGCAGAAAGGGGGGGAGAATTTGAGAACTCCTCCTCGGAGGGGTAATTTCAGAACCCTCCTATTCTTCAGAGTGCGATGAGAAGTGGGAGGGAGGGGGTTGAAAGAGGAGGTGCCTGCGCGCATTACAGGGGAATGGAGGGCGCTCCCCACTTTTTCAAATCGGAGGGATCGTCCGTCTCCACTTCTTCAACGAGTATGCATCCTTAATATAAATCATGATTTTAATTTTTCGCCATTTGAAGTCCTCTAACACTAAAGATACATTTTGCCTCTAGTTCTTTTCACTCGCTACGGGTTTTTTGCAGTTCATGTTTAGATTTACATGCGGAGCTGTTCGGGAAAATCGAAAACGTTTTAAAATCAAATCGCTAATGGAACATCCACGTTATACTGCACGCGCTACTGCAAAAAAATGTCTGGGTCTTAGTAAGACCCGACGTCGCTTTAACACACTATTGCGAGACCACTATAATGTCCGGTAGCCCTAACGAGGACGTAAAGACATATTGCACTGTGTTCATATTACATCACAAACATACATAACAACAACAAAAACACACATATACACTTATTGATTATGCTTAATTTTTTACCTTTTGTCCCTACTCCATTCGGACAGTGTCGGGACAATTAATAGTGTCTACGTACAGCATAAAATTGTACCTACACGCTAGATGCACATTCAATTTGTACACAGATCCCTACCGGGTGGTTGGACAAATTTTTAACTTAGCGAGCGCATAATAACGTGGATAACCCATAAACCAATTCCGCACAAAACTAAAGATTTGTATTGTAACACTTAATCCTCCCCAAACTTTTGGGATAATTCCTGCATCTAAAGCATATATTCCCAACTCAATAGGTTAATAGATTTCAGTGCTTCAAATTTATGGTGTTTGTATTTTGTACACCCGTTAAAATGACTAACACTGGTGTGCGAGATGTTTTAAGCAATATATATTTTTAGTGCTGAGAGTAACATTATCGCTTGTAACCCTCTGGTTAGCTCAAGGCGTGCATTATTTGACCCGCGTAATGCTCCTGATGCTTTAAAGGGTAAAAAATTTTGTTGGTAGATAAACCTGTAAACACCCAATTAATTTACAAACGTTTTGATTTTTCGATTTATTTGATTTCCAGAGTAACGGGGTTGTCAGAAAACACATGTTTAGTGTGTAGATATGATTTTGAAGCCTTCGATCAAGTCAAAATGCCCCAAAATTCGAAAAAAACTTGAATTTTATTTGGCTTAGGGAATAGCGCAGTGGTCATAAAACACATTTTTAGAGTCTAAGTAAGTGTCTGAACACTCCGAAAAAAATTCGAAAAATTCAAATTGTTATATGAAAATTATTTGGCTTAGAGAGGAGCGTGGGTCTAGATAACAGTCTAAAGGGTACGATAGGGCCAAAATGATCCAAAATTCGAAAATTTTTAAGTTTTTTAAAATGAAATTTGTTCGGTTTGAGGACCAATGTAGAGGTCATAAAACAGGTTTTTGAGGACTAGATAAGGGTTTGAAGGCTTCGAAAGGGCAAAAATGACCTAAAAATTTGTAAAACTTCAATTTAGTTATATTAAAATTATTTGGATTAGATAGTAGCGTAGTGGTCACAAAACACATTTTAGGGTCTAGTTATAAATTTAAAACAGTGATCTTAGAGTTGATGATTGCTTCACGCGTATATTATCATTTTTTATTTCGGGGTATTTCTTTGGGAGCTACGAATTAGATAGAAGTGCTTAAGGAAAAATCTGAGAATCGTAAACATGAAACACAAAATTTAATTTTGGATTGTCAGATCAGGGTGCAACCGGAATTGCAATTTACCGGAACCAGAATTTCAGAAAGTTACCGAAAACGGAGCCGGCACCGGAAAATGAAAAATCACCCAAAAATTCATTTTAATTTTCTATTTTGCAATATTATTATTGAAATAACCCTAGTTGGAGATAGTTATTCACTTTACCTGCTGTATTTTAGATTTTCATAATCCACGGATGCGAAATCTACCTTCGATGGTTTATTTTTGGCGAATGTCAAGCTTGGATAATATACTAATGAAATCTATATATTTAATTTTTATCGTCATTTTTTAGCAAAATATCCTAATTTCCACCGACCAAATTTTAGTACCGGAAGTTTTTATTCCGGTAAAAATTTACCGGAACTGGAACCAGAAGGTGAAAAAAATGCCGAAACCGGAATTCCGGTTGCACCCTGAGTCAGATACATAAATATTCGACAAGACTGTCTTGCTGAATAACTGGATATCAAAAATGCTAATGCCCGTCACTAAAATATTTTTAAGTTCTTAATATAAATATATTTTGCGGGTTTTTATTGTCTGACTGCCATCCGCGTCGTTTATATGCGAATTTCGTACGCACAATTACACGCGCGCAACAACAATTAGTATATATTTTATAATATTAAATTTTAGCCAGCGCTGGTTCATTTTTTGACTCGTGACTGCTCAATGTGAAATATAACTAAGCATTGCTGCTTGTAATTTATCATGGAAGAATCTAGTGGCTTGTTAAACATTTTGCGTTTGGCTTTTCAGTGTGAAACCAGAGGTAAGATTTGTTGTAAGATTTTCTTTTGCAAAAAATACTGAAGTTGTAAATGCAGAAGATATAAAGACACATCGGGGGAGGTCAACATAACATTCAATAAAAATTAACTTTTAGCCAAATATGAGTTTCATTCCTCCAATAAATCAGAGTGCAGCCGGAATTCCGGTTTCGTTAGTAACATCAGGTACTTTCACTATCCGGTTCCGGTAATAAATCTGGTATTTTTTCACCGGAATTTTCCGGTATTTTGGTATTGATAATGTTTCTCATTCGAAAATTTAAGAAAAATTTGGCATATCATTCAGCGTATTTTTCAAAAATATTATCTGAGCGTGTATTGCCATAGTTTTCAATTGGTGCCATTCTCCATAATTTATCATACATTTCCAACTACTGCATTTGATTCAGGAGTTTGGCTTCCTTAATAGTGTGTTTACACCATTAAAAGCGATTAAATAACGTTAAAAACGGATTTTTCAATAAGTATTTTTTGTTTTCGGTTCAGGTATTTTATAATCATATGAACACGATAGTGTTCATATATATGGTTCGCGCTTCTCAAGTGCGTATTTTCAGTTTAGTTTGCATGTTGGTACTCAGGTAACATCAGACCTATTTCGTTTAAATTTTGTACACTGATATCCTGGTCCGTCGGGAATATCTGTGCCAAAGGATTTGCCAAACGAACGTGGTCTTCAGTAGTTACGGCCAAAAAACTCCTACCAGAAAGTGCACGAAATTTTCCATTTTGGTTCAGCACTTTTTACCCGTTAGCTAAGTAATTTTATACGATTATAACTGTATAGGTACACTTTATAGGGCTTTACGGTCGGGTTCACCCCAACGGTTGGTTTCACCCCAACGGTTGGTTTCCCCCCAACGGTTTGTTTCACCCCAACGGTTGGTTTCCCCCCAACGGTTGGTTTCCCCCCAAGGTTGGTTTTACCCCAACGGTTGGTTTCCCCCCAACGGTTGGTTTCCCCCCAACGGTTGGTTTCCCCCCGAACGGTTGGTTTCCCCCCAACGGTTGGTTTCACCCCAACGGTTGGTTTCACCCCAACGGTTGGTTTCACCCCAACGGTTGGTTTCCCCCCAACGGTTGGTTTCCAACGGTTGGTTTCCCCACAACGGTTTGTTTCACCCCAACTGTTGGTTTCCCCCCAACGGTTGGTTTCCCCCAAAGGTTGGTTTTACCCCAACGGTTTGTTTCCCCACAACGGTTGGTTTCCCCCCAACGGTTGGTTTCCCCCCAACGGTTTGTTTCACCCCAACGGTTGGTTTCCCCCCAACGGTTTGTTTCACCCCAACGGTTGGTTTCCCCCCAACGTTTGGTTTCCCCCCAACGGTTGGTTTCCCCCCAACGGTTTGTTTCACCCCAACGGTTGGTTTCCCCCCAACGGTTTGTTTCACCCCAACGGTTGGTTTCCCACCACCGGTGGTTTTCCCCCCATCGGTTGGTTTCCCCCCAAGGGTTGGTTTCCCCCCATCTGTTGGTTTCACCCCAACGGTTGGTTTCACCCCAACGGTTGGTTTCACCCCAACGGTTGGTTTCACCCCAACGGTTGGTTTCACCCCAACGGTTGGTTTCACCCCAACGTTTGTTTTCACCCCAACGGTTGGTTTCACCCCAACGGTTGGTTTCACCCCAACGGTTGGTTTCACCCCAACGGTTGGTTTCACCCCAACGGTTGGTTTCACCCCAACGGTTGGTTTCACCCCAACGGTTGGTTTCACCCCAACGGTTGGTTTCACCCCAACGGTTGGTTTCACCCCAACGGTTGGTTTCACCCCAACGGTTGGTTTCACCCCAACGGTTGGTTTCACCCCAACGGTTGGTTTCACCCCAACGGTTGGTTTCAACCCAACGGTTGGTTTCACCCCAACGGTTGGTTTCACCATAACGGTTGGTTTGATCCCAACGGTTGGTTTCACCCCAACGGTTGGTTTCACCCCAACGGTTGGTTTCACCCCAACGGTTGGTTTCACCCCACCGGTTGGTTTCATCCCAACGGTTGGTTTCACCCCAACGGTTGGTTTCACCCCAACGGTTGGTTTCACCCCACCGGTTGGTTTCATCCCAACGGTTGGTTTCACCCCAACGGTTGGTTTCACCCCACGGTGGTTGGTTTCACCCCAACGGTTGGTTTCACCCCAACGGTTGGTTTCACCCCAACGGTTGGTTTCACCCCAACGGTTGGTTTCACCCCAACGGTTGGTTTCACCCCAACGGTTGGTTTCACCCCAACGGCTGGTTTCACCCCAACGGTTGGTTTCACCCCACGGTTGGTTTCACCCCACGGTTGGTTTCCATCAACGGTTTGTTTCACCCCAACGGTTGGTTTCCCCCCAACGGTTGGTTTCCCCCCAACGGGTGGTTTCCCCCCACCGGTTGGTTTCCCCCCAACGGTTGGTTTCCCCCCAACGGTTGGTTTCCCCCCAACGGTTGGTTTCCCCCCAACGGTTGGTTTCCCCCCAACGGTTGGTTTCACCCCAACGGTTGGTTTCACCCCAACGGTTGGTTTCCCCCCAACGGTTGGTTTCCCCCCAACGGTTGGTTTCCCCCCAACGGTTGGTTTCCCCCCGAACGGTTGGGTTCCCCCAACGGTTGGTTTCCCCCCAACGGTTGGTTTCACCCCAACGGTTGGTTTCACCCCAACGGTTGGTTTCACCCCAACGGTTGGTTTCCCCCCAACGGTTGGTTTCACCCCAACGGTTTGTTTCACCCCAACGGTTGGTTTCCCCCCCAACGGTTGGTTTCCCCACAACGGTTTGTTTCCCCACAACGGTTTGTTTCACCCCAATGGTTGGTTTCCCCCAACGGTTTGTTTCACCCCAACGGTTGGTTTCCCCCCAACGGTTTGTTTCACCCCAACGATTGGTTCCCCCCAACGGTTGGTTTCCCCACAACGGTTTGTTTCCCCACAACGGTTTGTTTCACCCCAACGGTTGGTTTCACCCCAACGGTTGGTTTCACCCCACCGGTTGGTTTCAACCCAACGGTTGGTTTCACCCCAACGGTTGGTTTCACCCCAACGGTTGGTTTCACCCCAACGGTTGGTTTCACCCCAACGGTTGGTTTCACCCCAACGGTTGGTTTCACTCCAACGGTTGGTTTCATCCCAACGGTTGGTTTCACCCCAACGGTTGGTTTCACCCCAAGGGTTGGTTTCACCCCAACGGTTGGTTTCATCCCAACGGTTGGTTTCACCCCAACGGTTGGTTTCACCCCAACGGCTGGTTTCACCCAAACGGTCGGTTTCACCCCAATGCTTGGTTTTATACAAATACGTTGGTTAGGCGCTTGTTGTTAGGATAAAAGTTTCTGTCATGCAAACGATTTTTTGAAACTCCGCATTTAGTTTAATCAGTCTTCTCATTTTTCATAGTTCAGATTGATGGATTAATCAGCAGCTTGGTAAAGCGGTTGAAACTAGAAAAAATTGCTCAGCACTTGTGCAGCATGGGATATGCTTCATATTCCTATTAAAAGGATAGTAACTAGACCAGCACATTCGTTCGATGTAACCTGAAAAAAATATTAAGAAACAATGGCGTCCAAAATCATGTTGACTATTAATTCTTCTGAAACATATTGCGGATAACAAAATGTTTGTAATTTTCTTTTGTAAGAAACAAATGTTTTGCTTTAAATGTGTATTGAAGTTTTCTACATGAACGTACTGGGCTCTCTATTAACATAGTTAATTGAATTCCACAAGAACACTGTATGGCGACATAATTGGGGAGTTAGAGTACTGATGACCAATTTTGTTAGATACTTTATTAAACAAGGCGTCACAAAATGACTCACAATTGATGCTTTAAAAACGACTCTTGACTTTAACCGCCTTTTAACCTTAGTGACAAACAAACAAGTTTACAGGTAGAAATCTATAAATGCGCATTTCCCTGCTAAGTTATTTGTTTCACTGCATAGTCGCGACTAGAGGATCAAAATTTTCACCGTATTCTGGCAGCATCGATTAATCTGGCAAAAGCAAGATCATTATACTTCAGCCATGTCTCTGTAACCCTGCTATTATCTAAAATTTCTTAAAATGCCTAATAAATTCGCCAAAAACTTTCAACATAAAAATAGATTTGCTCTCCGCAATATGTTTCAGAAGAATTAATAGTCAACATGATTTTGGACGCCATTGTTTCTTAATATTTTTCCAGGTTAGATCGAACGAATGTGCTGGTCTAGTTACTATCCTTTTAATAGGAATATGAAGCATATCCCATGCTGCTCAAGTGCTGAGCAATTTTTTCTAGTTCCGGTTGCATCCTGAATAACCGCTTTCGTTTGTGACTGCTGTATTTGCAGGATGTTTTATCATTTATTAAAAAGTTGCCCATCCCCTAAAACTGGGGACATGCCAGGCACGCAACGCGTGCTTATTACATTTTTGTACACAAACAAATTATACACAGTTACATACTACTGTTCTGCAAGTGGATATTATTCTCTTTTGGTAAAACTTACTTTTTCATAGTTTAAAGATGGAAACATAGCTGGTATCAGGTCCCCGTAAAATCGGCATATGGCTTGTTGAGTATTAGTTGTGATTTTATAGCTGTATCGATGATAATCATACTTTTCATTGGTATATACGCATAGGGACTATTGTCGATTCTATGCAGGTACTTTTGTTGTATCAATCACTTTTTTAACAGAAGATTGATCAATGTTAAATCTTCAGTGACCACAGTAGTGGTAACTTTAATTCTGGCATTATTTTAGAAATCTTGAGACGATACTTTTCCAACAATTTCCGCTAACTCAAAACTTTTGCATTATATTGGGTTTCAGCTACAACATCAAGCGAGGATTTCATGAAAACGTTGGATCAATCACCATACAAATTGCTTGAGCTGGAATTGTCGAGTCGATTATCTGACGCCAAATTAGACCGCTATGAATTAGTGCAAAGGGATGCTTTAAATGCTAGTAATACTTTTGGAATACCATTAGGGTTGGCATTTTTAGCTTCAATCACAAATCGGTTGTGTGAAATTTGGGCCTGGGCAATTACGAAAAAGGACTATAAAACCATGGATATTCCGTATCGGAAACCATCGTGCTCGTCGCAACAACCAGAACCTTATTTATTATCGGTCCGTGAGCAATTAACAGTCACCAAACTTGCAGAATATATTATAGCGTTGGGAATTTGGCCGTGTGTGCCGGAACAATTTTCTGATTTAAACCGCGAAATAAACAAGCCGTGGTTGGGTATTTTACAGTCAGCAACAGTTTTGGGCGACTTTTGTCATACTACTGTACTGGATCACAATGTTGATGCGCTGTGGAAGCTTTTCGAGGTTAGAATTTTAATTGAACGATACCCAATTCTTGTGATATATCTCATTGTATGACCGGTTAAAAAAGATGCCGGAGCCGGATAGTCCGATATTTGGCCGAAGCCAGATAAATTAGTAATTCAAATTAAATACAAGATATAGCATTCAAATATCAGAATGTAGCTAGCAGGGTGCAACCAGAATCCCAGTTCGTGTTCCGACAATTTTTAACCTTCCGGTTTGGTAAATTTTTAGCGGAATTAAAAATTCCGGTGTTAAATTTTGGTCGGCGGACTTTAAGATATTTACTAAAATTTCATTTGTATAGTATATAAACGTTGACAATCGCCGAAAGTAAACCGTCGAAGGTAGATTGCGCGTCTGTGGAGTATGAAAATAAAAAAATAGTAGATAAACTGAATACGTCCAACTAAGGGTTATTTCACCAATAATATTGCAAAAGGAAAATTAAAATGAATTTTTCGGTAGCATGTATTTTCTATTTTCCAGTTCCGGTAAATTGTTATTCCGGTTGAACCCTGGTAGCTATCAATTCTTCCTTTCATGTTTTGAGGTAGGTGTGTATCGAAGGTGTTTACGTGACAAAGCTTAACATGTCGCATCGATGCATTTTTAACACTTAAACAACGACCCTATTCCATTATTCTATGTTTATGTAGCGTTGCATTCAACTGTAGTAATATTATTTGGCCCATGTTATTTTTAAGCATATCCCGTTTTCCCTAGGCACTATAAAATAGAGGTGGTTATGATTAAGGCTATTATTATTGCTTAGGCTTAGGCGTAGAAATAGATTGATTCTACCCTGATGTTTAGGCTTAGTCTAGTGTTAGGAATAGGTATACGCTGAGATATACTGTTACACCCCTAAAACACTGGTCATTTTTAGCAGGTTTTCTAGTGTTAATAAAAATTGTGAATGTACGCGGGCACGTGCAAACATTAAACACATTACCTATATGAGAGATAAAATATGTAAAGTGTCAGTTCCATGGTAGTTGGCATAAATACAAATGATGGTGTGGACTCTGATACATACTGGGGTTCGCTACTATGTGGTGGGCCCTCCCGCTTACCAAATGCCAATCCCCACTTAAAATCCCCCCGATTAATTTTATGTTCCTTACATTTTTGCGAAAAACATCATCAGTATGAATTAAACATACCCCTTACATTTTTGCGAAAAACATCATCAGTATGAATTAAACATACCCTCTCCTCTCAATCATATGTCTTATATATTTTGTCTGTGTTTATTATTTAATATATGGTTGTTTTTGGCTATGTGCTTTTTGTAAATGTAACTAAACACTAGCTAATGCAACTGACGTTTTTGTGACAATTATGCGAACTCCAGGGTACAAAACGGAACTGGATTGTACCGGTATCGGAACAGCAACGTTACACCGGAATCGGAAGCAGAATTGGAACTAGAAATTGATTTAAGATGTCTGTTGGCTGGCAACAATCCCTAAAAACATCGCATAAACAAATTGTCAATGATTTTTGGTTCTCTTAAATATAAACTACAATAAATAATTATTGCCAAGTTAACGTGTCAAAAACAATTGACTAGATGAATGATGCAGA
>JASANG010002921.1:0-46961 GCA_030248215.1 Enoplolaimus lenunculus
CAAGGTTTAGCAATAAGCGCATTCTTGCGCCTACTCTCTAAAAGCTTAAACTAACCTGATTTAAGCTTTAAATAATCCAGCAGTATTAAACTAACTTTCTAGAATCACTGAACTAACTGGTAGTTTTTTACGCTTAAACTAATTTAAAATATTACGTGTTTTTAGCTTAAGCTAAAGTTAGTGAACTCTTTGATACGCATAATTTTTGGGTTGCACTTGTTTTTTAAACTAATAATAAGTTTACTTAAACTTATGTTAAACTTAAAGATATGTTAGTTTAAGTAAAACTTAAAATTCTTGTTTAGTTAGTCCGTCCAGACATTTGATGTTTTACTTAATCTAATATTCAAGGTTAGTTAAGCTAGGTATAATATAAGTTTAAGTTTTTAGGGAGTAGGCTTAGGCTAGGCTTATGCATATAGTTTTTGTACTACTGTTACGACCCTGTTCTATACATTTGCTATGCTCTGAAGCTGAGTGATATACAATTCCTGAGCTGTTCATAGTTGTAGATTAATGTAACATACGTTCTAAGCGGTGTAGTTGATGAGCCGATTTCGAATCAAGCATTGCAGTAAATCTTTTACTTAATAGGATACTCATAGAAATCTAAAGAAATCCGTTTAAATTGAGTTATTCGACAAGTTTGCCTCGACCGACGAATATTTCGCAATCTGTTTAAAATACTTAAAATTATTTAAATTATCTTCTAATTTAACGGATTGAGCGATAAGCAACAAAATTTTGCTGTAATATATATTAGAAGTTGTCTTGATTTTTAAATTAAAATTTTGTGAGCCAATTCGAAATTCGATACGATTTACAGCTAGCTCAATGTTTGCAAACATTAATAAACGAACTCGAACGATTGGTAAGTAAATTAAAATCAAGATCATTACCAAAGAACCAAATAAAATAAGATTAATCAAACGATTTTTGCTAAAAATATATCCGTTACAGACAGATAAATTTTAGCTTGACGCCTTAAAATTCAACGAGTTGTCTACTAAGCTGAAATCAGCTTAAGAAATTATTTCACTTTTAATCGTGGCAATTAATTTCTCCGATCTTCAACTGATATTAATTATGGCCACAAGAAAACAAAGTTTAAAGTCTGTGATTAATTGAACGATAAGTATGTCATTTCAGCAAATATTTTTCTGCAAAATTGAGCAATTTAAGTTTTAAGTTTTGCAAATTTTTACATTCTGTTGGCGAATTAGTTTTAATTTCAGCTCAGTTTTATAGAAACTGTTGCAAAATATATTAGTAACCGATTTATGAAACGTATAATTGTGATTGTGTTTGCCCAGAAATTCGTTATCTATTTTCTATATTTTCGTATTTTGCCTGGTCTCTATGTTTGCTGGTAACTTTAACAGTTCGGCAAACATTATCCGGTAACTGGCCGGTTGACGTTATACAATCAATGCTAACAGCAAATAATTTACTAAACACGTCTGATATTTTCAATTTTAATAGAAAAGAGTGAGCCAATTTGGCAGTCGCCAAGTACTGTGTTCACGCTCCCACGTTTTTTTCAGCTCGAATTTTCAAATGCAAGTAATTTTGCTCGAAAGCTAATTTGTAGAACTTGCAGCTGCAACTTGTTTATGAAACAATCGTAAACAAGAAGTAATCTCGTCCAATTATCATGATATAAAAGTAATTGTTGCAGTCGAAGCAAATTTAAAATTTGTGGTCGAATTTCCTACATCGTTTTCTACATTTTGTGTTATTTTTTAAAAAGAATAAATAAGTTTTAAAAATAACACAGCAAAATATATGTTATCAATTAGGGTTCATTAAAAATTTACGTTTGGACAATATTTAGCAATTGAAGCATATTTTATTATTCAAATTCTTTGTATTAACCAAATTAAAATAAAGCTTGCCCGTAGACGGCTGTCACCTTGCTAAGGGAAGCTAAAAATTTGTCAGGAGAAGCATACAGGAATTTCGGTGACATACAGACAAGGTTGAAACTTTTTTGTGAGGGAGGGGGAAGAATTTCACCGGAAGGGGGAAAGGTGACCCTCACTATCCCCCCGTCTGACTGCGGGCCCTATACAAATTAACTAAAAACAAGTCGTGCGAACGTTAGGTACAAATGGTTAACAGTGCGCAAGTGTTCCTCGTTCTGGCTATTTTACCTGCTTGCTGGCATGCGAGTGTGAAATTTTAATCAAGCTATGCATACTTAAAGTACGCGTCGTTTGATGCTTAAATTAATAATATTTCTTTACTCAGAGTAAAGTCTGGTATGAAACATTTATTTCTAGATTGATATATCACAGGCGCAGATGGCTTTTAAAGCAAATTGGTGTTATAAGCTTCCTAAAATAAACCCAACTGTATTATTCATAAACTCTGGTTTTATACAGCTGACTCTTGAAGTGGAATGCAGTTTTTAAAATTAAAACGTGAACATTTTCACGGCTATGACTTACAAGCAAGCGTCAAGAGGGTCGTAAAGCGCAGCGTAATGCGTCATCCGCGTTATACTGTCTACACTACTGTAAAGAAAAGTCTACACACTGGGCTACAATATTAGTACCTGCAAAACAATATTGCTCTTATGATATTAGGACTAACAGCGAGTATAGTTACTAAGTGCGTTATGCGGTGCTGCCTTATGATCGAGTAGAGAAAATGTGGACATTGTTTTTGAACACAGTGTCTGACAATAAGAGTTGCTTCAGACAGACTCTGTACAATCGCTAACGTCGACCCCGAAAACTCATCGACTTCGATAAGGGACCTAACAACTGTCCTTTCTATGACGTATCGACAAAGTGACATGTATATGTCCGATAATGTGACGAAGTATACGCCGTTCGGAGGGTCTGTCAGTTATCTGGTGGGTGTACCCTGGATATGGGTGACATTCGAATATCTAATTTAGAAACACTAATAGTTACTGGGGATGCAATTTTTTACAGTAGCGTACACATGATAACGTAGAGAACCCATATCAGACGCTAGGCAATACTCTTAAAATTAAGCATTAAAAGCTGTTTTTGTTACGCGAAGAGCGGAATCCATCTCTAAAATAAGTCAAAGTTTGCACAGGTATAACTAACAGCAGTACATACCACTTATCCCTATGATGTTAGGCACAACAGTTAAAGCAGGTTTCGGACATCAAATCCCTTCCTTTGTTTAGCCAACAAAGCCATGCCGTGGGGTGTGATTTTATGCGCAAAATAACAGTCAAATTGAGCGAAATAAAACAAAGAATTGTATAAAAATAAATCGGATCGGATAAGTTAATATTATTTTCCTTCCGGTTTAACAGTGTAAGTATGCTTTTTAAGCAAATTTCGCAGCTTAAAATTTAATTTTTTCCATACATTATATTGCCCGCAATACAATACATTTCAGATCGCTTGAGAAAACATAATAAACAATCGTGACTACTTGTTGCTATATAATTGTATAGGCTTAGGCTTAGGTATAAGGTCATACTTACTCCAAGGTTTAGCAATAAGCGCATTCTTGCGCCTACTCTCTAAAAGCTTAAACTAACCTGATTTAAGCTTTAAATAATCCAGCAGTATTAAACTAACTTTCTAGAATCACTGAACTAACTTGTAGTTTTTTACGCTTAAACTAATTTAATATATTACGTGTTTTTAGCTTAAGCTAAAGTTAGTGAACTCTTTGATACGCATAATTTTTGGGTTGCACTTGTTATTTAAACTAATAATAAGTTTACTTAAACTTATGTTAAACTTAAAGATATGTTAGTTTAAGTAAAACTTAAAATTCTTGTTTAGTTAGTCCGTCCAGACATTTGATGTTTTACTTAATCTAATATTCAAGGTTAGTTAAGCTATAATATAAGTTTAAGTTTTTAGGGAGTAGGCTTAGGCTAGGCTTATGCATATAGTTTTTGTACTACTGTTACGACCCTGTTCTACACATTTGCCATGCTCTGAAGCTGAGTGATATACAATTCCTGAGTTGTTCATAGTTGTAGATTAATGCAACATACGTTCTAAGCGGTGTAGTTGATGAGCGGATTTCGAATCAAGCATTGCAGTAAATCTTTTACTTAATAGGATACTCATAGAAATCTAAAGAAATCCGTTTAAATTGAGTTCTTCGACAAGTTTGCCTCGACCGACGAATATTTTGCAATCTGTTTAAAATACTTAAAATTATTTAAATTATCTTCTAATTTAACGGATTGAGCGATAAGCAACAAAATTTTGCTGTAATATATATTAGAAGTTGTCTTGATTTTTAAATTAAAAAATTTTGAGCCAATTCGAAATTCGATCCGATTTACAGCTAGCTCAATGTTTGCAAACATTAATAAACGAACTCGAAGGATTGGTAAGTAAATTAAAATCAAGATCATTACCAAAGAACCAAATAAAATAAGATTAATCCAACGATTTTTGCTAAAAATATATCCGTTACAGACAGATAAATTTTAGCTTGACGCCTTGAAATTCAACGAGTTGTCTACTAAGCTGAAATCAGCTTAAGAAATTATTTCACTTTTAATCGTGGCAATTAATTTCTCCGATCTTCAACTGATATTAATTATGGCCACAAGAAAACAAAGTTTAAAGTCTGTGATTAATTGAACGATAACTATGTCATTTCAGCAAATATTTTTCTGCGAAATTGAGCAATTTACGTTTTAAGTTTTGCAAATTTTTACAATCTGTTGGCGAATTAGTTTTAATTTCAGCTCAGTTTTATAGAAACTGTTGCAAAATATATTAGTAACCGATTTATGAAACGTATAATTGTGATTGTGTTTGCCCAGAAATTCGTTATCTATTTTCTATATTTTCGTATTTTGCCTGGTCTCTATGTTTGCTGGTAACTTTAACAGTTCGGCAAACATTATCCGGTAACTGGCCGGTTGACGTTATACAATCAATGCTAACAGCAATTAATTTACTAAACACGTCTGATATTTTCAATTTTAATAGAAAAGAGTGAGCCAATTTGGCAGTCGCCAAGTACTGTGTTCACGCTTCCACGTTTTTTCCAGCTCGAACTTTCAAATGCAAGTAGTTTTGCTCGAAAGCTAATTTGTAGAACTTGCAGCTGCAACTTGTTTATGATACAATCGTAAACAAGAAGTAATCTCGTCCAATTATCATGATATGAAAGTAATTGTTGCAGTCGAAGCAAATTTAAAATTTGTGGTCGAATTTCCTACATCGTTTTCTACATTTTGTGTTATTTTTTAAAAAGAATAGATTAAGTTTTAAAAATAACACAGCAAAATATATGTTATCAATTAGGGTTCATTAAAAATTTACGTTTGGACGGCACATGCAACGTTTTTGTTCAATAGCCCACTTCTGCTATGGCAATTGTGACAACTTGCGATAAATTATGACTTAGTTCAAAGGGGAAAATTTGGAAGCTGTTTGCGTGGGAATTTTGTTTATGAGGGTAGCTATTGTATTGTAAAATGTTTTAACAATTGTATTTGGTTTTGTTAACTTGTACTAATTGGTGCTTTTTGCTAATTTATACACAATATAGATTTCGATTAGAAGATTTTCTCTTACTATAATGCTAATTATTTTGGCAAAATTATTTAGCTAATTATCCCTTGAAATATTATATTTTTTGTGCAACCTGCGCCTGACGACAAAAACTTTTAATTCCTGCGATGACAACCTAAACAAACAATGAGCAGCTGTTGTGAGAATCAAGCTATTGACGCAAAACTGAATTCGTCTAAATTGTAGAACAATTAAGTATGTTTTTCGTCAAACTTTTAATTTCTCTAATATGACTAGTATTAACTGTTCAAAACAGTTTTTCCAAATTTTGTTATCTTTTCTACAATTCTTAAAACCTAATATTGTCAAACAATAGCCAAAATTGCTGGTTAATATCCTTGGCAAATATGCGTTGACAATGATATTAAAGTCTTTGAACTCTTCTAATTCTTAACGTTGTTGTGAAAGAAATCTTTTTCGAAATTGTATCACATATCATTTTTTAATCCTAGATAGAATATTTCGTTCTTAATATCTTATTTAATAAGTCTCTGTTTTATACTAAGCCCAAATGGTAAGCACTCAGTTCTAGCAGCTTGTTTCAGTTTAAATGCGACAAATACACTGCTGTCTGTAGTGATGGGCATCGGATATCCAATTGTCGGAATACGTATTTTTACAAATTGTGTCGGATGTCAGTATAATTTATATTTTGTCCATGACTGGCATGCTAGCTTCAAGCCGCCAAGAATGGCCTTTGTTTTATTAACAAGACATAACTGCTACGAGTGGTTTGATAACAACAAAAATATCTGTAATGAAGTAGTCAATATTCTTTCAGATATCGGCACATTTTTCAAAATATCGGTTAACATATATAACCTGTGTGAGTTGAAACTTTCCACTTGTTTGCAAACGCAGTATTTGAGTTCGTCTTTGGACGTCCCGTTACACACCACGTCCTACAAGAGTAGTTTAAGGTTTAAAATAGAACAGTTAGTGAATACGTCTTCGATACCTTTCACGCTTGATAATTTATCGGAGGTAGGCTGTGCATAGTGTAGGCTATGCATATGCGCACACAAGATCACAGTAAGGCTGTAAGCTATTCAACTAGTTTCAACCTTTACGAGTCACTGTTACCAAGAGTGAATACTGACAAGAGTGTGCAACTCTTAAGGTCCCGCATGGTACAAAAACAAAATGTACCATCGTGTGTTGGGTTTTTGGCCAACCACCCCTTGTTTAGAGAGGTCGCTGTCACATGAATACCCCTTAATTAAACTAAAACGGGAGCATGTTTGAGGCCGCATACATAAAGTACCACGGTTTGCATCAGTTGTACCCCCCTCTATAACCACCCCTTGTTTAGAGAGGTCGCTGTCACATGAATACCCCTTAATTAAACTAAAACGGGAGCATGTTTGAGGCCGCATACATAAAGTACCAAGGTTTGCATCAGTTGTACCCCCCTCTATTAGAGGGGGGTACAACTGATGCAAACCGTGGGAAGTATAAGAGGGATGGGGTAGGGCAAAAACGCAACGCCTGCCGTGTACATTCTTTTCTATACAGAATGTGGCCAGTTGCACACTTGTTAAATAGTGATTATCCATTCTTGTTGCTACTAATTACGTTTTACTCTGTGATATTCAACAACGCTTCAGAAAATGTAGAAGCGCTGTTGACGAGGAGTAGAATACTCTGAACTATTAATACAATAAACCGATCAAAGCTTTGTGTGCAAACGCTATTCTTGGTAACCAAATGGAAAATTATTAATTTTCAAAAATGACTTGATTTTTCTAATAATTCGTTTATTCTGGTACAATCATCGCTTAACTGCCTATAGGCAAAGTTAGAATAAAAACTAAAAACATTGCATGAAATTTTAACTTTGTGCTAGCTAAGTAGTTTGCTAATACTTTAAAGTATTGTACGTGATTAATAAAACAACGCCGTTGATTCGACAATACCCTGAGTTTAACAGAATTATGCTACACCATTCGTTTAATTTTGACGATTTGCTGGAAAAGTTCGTTATTAATTTAGATTAACTATTAAATATATCCATATAAGGGCGATTTGTCAAAGGTTTAATGCGCTGTTTGCTACCCTGTACCCCTACGTTCAGTACCGAAGATTTCTAGATGTACAAAGGTGCAAAAGTTTTTGTAAAAGACAGCGTTTTAACTGTCTAACTTGTTTCGAAGCAGCACGGCCAATGTTACTTTAAGGGGCGTCACCGTAGATTAAGCCTAAGCCTAAGCCGAAGCAAAAAATGTAATGTAGAAGCTAAACCTACTCTTTTATAGAACCATCAGAAACCTGAACGCCCCTTAAAGTAACATGGGTCCCAAAGGAATACCTTCTTTGGGTTCACATAGTTTTGACGCGATTTGTAGCTGCAACATAATTTTCAGTTTTTTGTATGTTGATAAAACCATTTCGCACATCGTATACTTTAAAACCCTCTTCAGAGTTCCAACGGGTTCATATACGACCCTGCCGTTACCCATACTTCGATAACGGTCATCGCACAAAAATTTGCTAATGGGAACGTCACATTTGTCAAACAATTTGGTTAAGATTTCAAACAGACCAACTAACCCCATTCGCTTTTCACGTATGCAATTCGTTTCCAAATTTAAAATGAGTATTCGACGAAACACTTTTTTAAGCGATTTGTGGAAAATGTTCTAATTTGAGGTTGATTTTGATAGATATTATCGCTTGTAAACAGGTTCACAGCCAAACAATCAAGCAAAAATATGTTCGCACGAATGATATTTTGTTAAAACGGTCAGAAATTGTCTGAAAATTTATTTGCTATCGTCTTTTAACGAGATTTTAGTAAAATTGTTTGAATATCACTTTGGTTTATTTTAAAATTAAATATTTTTCAACTTAGAAATCAATTCTTTTGTTTGCAAAAGTTTCTTAATTAAAAGCTTGAAATTTGCGAAATAGCAAAACAATGTATTTAAAGCTAAAACAAAATATAATACAATGTACTATTTTTGTCAATTGATAATAACAATCTTAGTTCTATTCAAAGCTAACATTGTTCAGCTATAAACAAACCGTTCAAACTAATTTTGTTCATTTTGGCGTATGAACCTGTTACGCATTCTGGAAACTTCTTCATTTGCGCTCTATCGTTGGCAGAAGATTTTCAACATGTTAATTTTGTGTCAACTGGATGCTCACTCGATAGGGTCAGAGTTTCGAAAATGCAATCTAAAATGTGCTTATATTCTGCGTTATTACTCCATTACCCTAGGCGGCATTTGTCGAGAAACGGTTTGAAGAGCCAATTTTTTACGTACTGGCCTCTGTTTGCTGTATGAGAGTTTATTAACAGAATTTTCCGAGATGAAGTTGAAAGTATTGATTTATGAACGCTTTGACAGCCAGTTTTCAGACAACAATTCAAAACTGTTTGCAGCTTCTGCCAATCAGATTGTTGCATTATATTTCAGATTTATCGCTAAAACGAAGAGTGCATAATACAACAGTGTGCAACTTTTTGAGTTCCGCATGGTACAAAATGTACCACCGGGCGTTGCGTTTTTTGCTGACTCCCCTTTGTTTAGAGGGGGGTTGCTGTCACGCGCAATAACCCTAAATTAAATATAATAAGTGGGGCAATTTGTTGCCGAATACATAATGTGTCATGGTTTGCTTAGGTTGTACCCCCCTCTAAATGCGGTAAGGCAATAATGCAACGCGTGCCGGCTACATTCTTTTCTATACAGAATACACTGTGTTGCATACTCTTGTTAGAAGGCATCATCCACTCTTGCTAAAACTGAGAAACATACAGTTTGACCGTTCAAAATTAATTCCATTGAACTTTATAGCTCATCAGTGTGCGTTCGAATAGTTTAAATTTTTCACTTTTTGATAAAAAATTGTTTTCTGAAACTTGCCGTACCTTTCAAAACTAAAGTTTCACTTAGAGAGTCATATCTGCGGGACAGCCATTAATTTCTGGGTACTACATCTGAGTGGCTGGATAAGCGTGGTTGCACTTTAAACTCAGATGCGCCTATACTATATTGAATCAAACAGTTTTTGTACTCAATTATTGTAACAGTTTAAAATTATGAAACAGTTTTCGCGGGCCGTGTAAAGATCAGGGGGGTGGAAGGTTTTTCCGGGGACTGCAATAGAGTAAGCTTAAGGATTACACTATTTTTTGCACAGGCTTAGGCTTACGCTTTAGGTTTAGGCTTCAGTATAAGCTCATTCTTAGGCTGATGACGAATATGCTTATATTACTGTGACGGTTTTTTATACATTGGCTGTTTTCGCCAAAGCATTTACGTCCTGTTATAGATCAGCTGCGAAACATTTTTCTGTGGGACTAGAATAAAGTACGCTTAAGCTTTAGACTAATTTTTTTGCCAGGCTTAAGCTTACGCTTAGGCTTAAGTTAACGCAGGAACTTATTTCTTGATAAATTTAAATTTAGTCTAAATATCGTTGCAAAACCGCCGTATCTAAGACATTTTACTGTCATCTTTTACAAAAATTTCCTTTTAATTTCAAAATTTGATTGGTTTTGAATTTGAATCTAAATATTTCTGTAGAAGCACAATCCGATAAACACTTTTCTGCCATTTGAGAGAAAAATAGTCTTAAATTTCAGTTTTTTAATTTTTATGCTAAAAATGCTTTTGATTTTATAGAATTTAAAATATGTGGTCGTAAAAAGATGTAAGCAATTTGAAGTCCATTGGACATTAAATTATGAGTGGTTTTGAGTGATCAGCCTGCATGGTCGGCGTTTTAACGCTGTTCCCTTGTATAAACGCCAGATGTTTCTTGCTAGTAAACTCGGTTGAGTTAAAGTTTTATTGCATAAGCACAATCGATTATCAAAGCGTGAGACATTCAGATATATCTCTAGAGGCAGAAAGCGTAGCTATGAAAATATTTCAGAATGGTTTAGCCAGCTCAAGCATAGGTTCAGAGGCAAAGCGCTGTTTCTCGGGACTGCAATAGAATAATGCTTAACTTTTACACTACTGTTCCGCTCAGGTTTAGGCTTAGGTTTGATACTATGCTTCTACTACTGTCACGGCCCTGCATTGATACATGGACTTTAAGCGTCAAGTCAAAGATGTTATTCTGAAGCGTGTTGCCTCTTTGTTCTATCGATCGAAAATTTTTAGAGGTGATATATTCCACCAATTATGCCAGCCCTGTATATTTTGAGCCTACTTGTGAATTAAAATTGACAATGTATCGAAAGCTTTGATATAAGCCGCTAATTCTAACTCAAATCATAATTGTTTATTTGCTAGAAAAGCTGATTAATCGCACGTAAATCTAAAATTGCTTCAGCGAAAGTGGCGCAAAATATTAATAGATTAAAAGCTAATAAGTTAAAGCTTACAGTTATCACTTTTGAGTATCAGCGCGAACCTTGTTTCAATAACAATGCCACAATTTAATATGTTTTGCGGTTTTGTTATTAATCGAGTATCGTTTTGCTACAAATTCAAAACAACTTTAACATTTTAATGCTACAATACCCATTGTCTGGTTCTATCTTAATTTTGGCACTGTTTGCAGTTTCAAAAATTTAGCCTGTATTTACTTGGGGTTTATTTTATATTTGTTGACAACTGTTGTCTATCTTTTGTATCTGGTTGAACAGCTGCCTCAATGCTTGTTGCTAGTTACTTTACTGATTTGTTTAAACACTCCACTGTTGAGAATAGGAATGGCTTTGTTTCTAAATGCTTTCAAATTTACATCGACTGGTGTAAATATGGTTTTACGCAGATGATGTTATACAGTTTAAAGTTTCGAACTCAATTTTATTTGGTCCTGGTGTCATATATGCACTGCAATTAGAAATAGTTGGCATTTATGAACTATAATTAGGGTTTATCGACTCTATCCGTTTACTGTCTCTTATTAGGGATACGGGCTTCTATTGATTGGGACTCAAAATGGACCCCCTCTTATTACCCCTCTCTTATTCGGGTCACTACAGTAATGATGATCTAGACATATGGTATTCTTACACGCAAGGGCTGCTTATTGCTTCTCAATCTTTACTATGACCACGAGTGGATGACCACTCTTTATAACAAGAGTGTGCAACTGGGTACATTCTGTGTATTAAAGAATGTGCCCGGCACGCGTTGCGTTTTTGCCATACCCCCCTTGTTTAGGGGGGTCTTTATGCAGTTTTATATCGTAGTAAAATAGGAAATTGTAACCCCTCTTGCTTAAACCCCCTATTGACGGGGGTGAGTCGAACAAAAATGCAACGCGTGCTGGTACATTCTTTAATACACAGAATGTACCCAGTTGCACACTCTTGTTATAAAGAGTGATCATCCACTCTTGGTATGACTAATACTATTGGAAAGCGTTAATATTGAAATTTGTTTGAATCGAAGTGTGAAACGCACCGAACTTCAAAATAATAACGAAAATTCAAACTACTGAATATATATTTAGACAAAGTGGTGGCGTTTCATGCTAAGATTTTACCCGGGACGCATGCCCAGAAAAATTGACTATCCTCAACGAAGCCCAATTAACTATAGCTTTATACTACGCAGTTACGCATCCAAGCACTAGTGAACACACAGAAACATTAAGGCAAATTATATTTGAATCATAAATTAAAAGGCTTAAGATTCTTTGGTATATAGTGCGTTTTTAACAAATTTAGGACTTACGATACAAAATATTGTAGAAAACTTGAAGTGTTCGAGATATACATAATGCAAAATTATATCGTTTCTACAACAATGTTGATAGCATGTTTCGCTGCATTGCTACTGTTGCATCATAGTTCAGCTACTATTGTTCACAGATCACCACCAACAGCGGTAAGTATTGGCCAATGTATAGAACAGATCCGTAATGAGTATAAGCGTATTCGTAAGCCTAAGCCTAAAGCCTAAGCGCAAGAATGAGCTTATACCTAAGCCTAGGCCTAAAGTGAAAGAATTAGTGCAAAGCTTAAGCTTGCTATATTGAAGTCCCGCAGAAAAAAAGTTCCGCCTCTGATCTTTACATTGACCGTATTACTAAAAGATACTTTAAGAAAGAATTTTGAACCAAGAAAATAGCCGTCGCTATTTGATAAACGGACTGTTGAACGATTTAGTTAACCCTTTAGTGCGTAGAGCCTACTAACAGTAACTAACTTAGCGTATATTTTGTACGCGAAATAGCACATGTCTTGTTATAGGACATTCTGCTATTTATGTCCAAATTCGTCTAAGCCAGTTTTCTATTCCGTGTAAATAACAATTTGACCTAACCCAAGCAGCAACTGTTAGATTTATTCAAATACTGATAATGCAGAACCAACGCTGATTGGCTGGCAGTGCGTCAGATCATTTATTTTAACGTGATTGAACAGCCAGTTCAATAACAGCGTTCGCCTATTAGCCAAGTTACTATGACATAAAATAGTAGGCTAGCCTATGCCACTTACTAATTGGCCTGAATAGCAGTTTGGTCTACGACATATGCATCGTACGCATCTAAAATTCCTTTCGAAAATGTTTCCTAAGTTAACAAAAGTTTTAAAAGTTTGTGCTTCGCTCTATCAGTAAATCGCCGCTCGTATACCAATCAAGAAAATAAAAAACAGTATCACAAGAAGCTAAGAACTTAAATTAAACTTTACTACTTTTCAGGTTTCTTCGCAAACAATCGCAACACCAACAACTGTCCATCCTAAAAACGCCTTGGTTATGCGTAAACGATTTTTGAATCTGTTCGACGAATGCATCTGTTGTAATCCAATCAAATGTCGAAGAATATACGGTATTGCATCGCAACCTGGATCTCCATTAGCAAAAGAACCGGTAAGTGACAGTGTTATCTTGAAGTAGTCGGAGCAAAACGATCTGATATGAACCAAACAAATCCTAGGACATTCTAAGAATAAGGCGGTTTAAGACGACTCGATGGCATGATTTGTCAAATATTGACAATAGTTGTAAAAAGACTTTTTGCTGTCTAAATCGTAACATGATCTTAATGAGGGCGTATATTCGTTTCTTCACAATTTCGCCTTGTAGCCTCAACATAAGAAACCGCTCGGGGCTAGGGTACGTCTTTGGAGGAGCCACCATTCTCCGAGATAAATGAAATCTAAAAATAACAAACTGGTCGTGTAGCTCAATGGTATAAGCATTATTTATATATCATAGGTGGAAATGGTTACTGGTATATTAAACTCAAAGTGATTATTTGTTTTTCTTAGGACTTCTGGCATATTTCTGCGTATTGCAGTTCGGTTATAATTAGTTATCAGTAAACTTTTGAAAATTTGGATCGTTTAATTTGAGTCAAATGGATACGAAATCTAATTTCTATGTTATAACAATTGTTACATTTATTTACGAAAATTAGTTTATAAAAATTGACAGACTAAAGTTGATATTGCATAATAAGTGTAACTCATTAATCTGAGAAAAGCGTGTAAGATTTGATTGTTTACAATTTCAGAGCAAGCCAAGCGCTGACGAAACACTGTACCTTAAAAGAAGGGAATTGATGCGATTTCGAAACAGGTTATTTTCAATTGCATAAATACGAACCAAATACCTACTGTACAATTCTATTGAATTTGTTGTTTCACTAATTTAACTTGTGTAATAAACTGTTTTATGAGTTGTTTGTTGAAGTTTTTCCGATGAATTAGACGAATTTTAAAGTTTAATTTGATAATGGTAAATCGAAACTTAATTTTTTAATTCAATTTTAAACATTTGATCGTATTGCTTTTGATTTCAAAATTGAAGGAGCGGGTTTTATATACACTGTTCGAGTTAATTTGAGGGTCACAGCAAATATAATAACGCCATTGTAGAGCAATAATGTTTGCCAAACTTTGTTCAAGTTCAATCCATGTAAAGATCAGATGCGGACGGTTTTTATGTGGGACTAGAATAGAGTAAGCTTAAGCTTTAGACTAATTTATTTGCTTGGCCTAGGCATTGGCTTAGGTTTAGCAATAAACACATTGTTACGCTTAGGCTTAGGCTTAAGCTTAGGTTTAAGAATATTCTTATAATACTGTTCCGCCCCTGTTCCCCTGTTCTTTACATTGGCCTCAAGTTGTCAATACGACGTGACCCTACATTATTTTAATGCTGACTAATTTGACCGTACATTTTCATTCCAGCACACTAATTTCAATTTTGACAAGAAAAATACATTCTCACAACGTCGTGTTGGCACATTTATTTTACTACTTGAATTACAGTAAAATTGCGATAAAATCATTACAAAACAAATTCTTATTTCACATGTTCCTTTAAGGGTTCGAAGAAATATTAAATTCTAACGCAACAACAAATTTAAGTAATAATTTTTCAAGGATACAGTGTTAATTAATCGATATTGTTTTAAACTTTAATTTTTAGTGTAATTATCAACAGTCTGATGTATTCTAGAATAACCTTACGACCTACATAACTTAATTTGCGACAAATAAAAGTCTTCAAATTTGAAACTAAAACAACTTTTGTTGTCTATGTTTGATAGATTTAAGATTTTAACACACTAACGCTGGTACAATTCGGCCAAATTAAAGAACAGGCGCGTAACAGTATTATAAGCATGCTCCTAAGCCTAAGCCTAAGCGTAAGAATGAGTTTATTCTTAAGCCTAAGCAATGAGTTTAAGCCAAGCAAAAAAATTCATGGGCCAACAATTATTAGCGGAATCCTAGCCATCTGTACACATGTAGATAGTTTTCAGTGTACAACCGGAGGTCTGTTTCCGGCACAAAATCGATGTCAGGTTCCGGTATAATTTTAGACGGAGGTTCCATCAATTTCAGTAGTTAAATTGCTAACAAATATATAAAAATTGGTATCGTTCGATGCCTCTGACTATAAGTTTTGGTAAAATCTAAAACTAACGTTTTTGCCAACGTTTTACAGATGTTTGCCATAATTAACAAATTCAATATTGTTTAAACTACCTAATTTCGCGTCACCTCCTACCTCGAGAAGTATTATTGACCACCGACTGTGGTACTTTTCAACTCTGGTTCCGCCACAATAAGTTCATCCTGCAAACTGCAGTGGAATACTATCTTTACCAAAAGAAACTAAAAGCAACTTGAAGAATGAGTATGTTTCTGCCAAACGAACCTATTTAAACAAACAGATCGAGATAAAATCCAAAGGCTTTAAACTAGGTGATTAGCATTTTTGGGGCTATTGCATGACGATTACTGCGGTGCATTAATAATAATCACTCAAAACAAATTCTGTTCACAAATGAAAACTCTCTCAAATCTTAAACGGTGAGCAATACTAAATAACGAGCATTTGGCTTACCCAAATTTACCTTTCCTCTAGGTTAAGCACTTATTCGTTAACTCATGTTTTCTGAATTGTTATATACATCGCTTGAATGTAGTATTCTGTTGGACCCTTTGATACTTCCGAGATATAGGTTGTTAGCACTCAAGTTGACTTTAAAAGACCGTGCTGCTAATAATAGCTTCTGCACAGGGCCAGCGTTAAGTTTGTCGCCCCCAAGCAGGTCTTAGGGGCCCCGAGGGGCCTCCAACAAAATGTGTTACCACTAACTTTTTGGTCAGCGAAAAAAAATTTTAGTTTGCCAAAGTGGAACCCCGAACGGTCCGCCTCATCCCAAAATTGGGAAGATTGAGGCGCGCTTCCGCCGGCAACGCTTGTTCAGCATATATCTTTGTTCAGCATATATATACCTAAATTTCATAAAGCAAATGCTAACAAAACATCTTTCATTATAACCAACAGAAATTTGAACAGCAATTTTTTTACTAAAACTGATTCCTTCATTGTTGACGAATACTTAGTATAAGTTTACCGTTTTTGCAACTTTCTCAAGTCGACAACTGTATTTTAGTAAAATACAAAGGTCGTGACACTGCGTTTTACGTTTATTTTTGCGAAATAAATGTAATATTTAGAATAACGATCGATTTTCAAAAAGTTCTAATGTTATTTTGTGTGGTTTTAGAAAATTAAACTTTTTACCACCAAATTTGTAGCATCTGGAAAATTTTTTCTTTGTCTAAAAATTAATTTTATGTTAAAATCAAGCAAAGTATCTGTTCAACAAATTAATATATAATTTAAAGACCATCATGTCTGGTAATTCAAATAACGTTCATTGTTTTAAATAAAATAGTCAGTAGATTGGTAAGTAGTTTTATAACTGAAACGAAATTTTGTGACAATGCACAATTTTAAGCATAAACTTAATTTGAACGTGTGTTTATCTCACGTTTGTCATATATGCTACTCTGTAAAAACACTCTGCTTAAAAATTGTTTAGTTATATTTTACTAACTATTTTAAATATATATAAGTACGTTTGTTATATATGCTACTCGGTTAAAACACTCTACTTAAAAATAGTTTAGTTATATTTTACTACCAATTTTAAGTATAAGTGTACTAAATATTGGGTAAATGTTTGCTTAAATAATGTAAATAAGTAAAACTATTGCTGTCTTTTAATGGTTAATTAAGTAAATGTAAAGCTAACAATTTTGTGTTTGCTAAAAATTAAGTAAAACTTCGCCAAGTACTATAGTAAGTAAAACCGACACTTAATTCGGCAACAGTTTTACTTAATTTTAAGTATATTTTTAGTAAGATATGATAATGTAGAATATTTTGGTTCTGCAAAACATTTAGCAACTAGCGTGACGAAATGTCGTCTATAAGAGATATTTGTTTGGAAAATGATAACCAAAATAATACTGCAGTTTACCTGTTTGTCAGATGTGCAGACTAAATATTTACCTCATATGTTGCAAACTAAGCGGAATTTTAGAAATTCGGTAAAACATTAGTACGACTATTGGTGCATAAAAACGACAAGGCAACAGCAAAAAAAATAAAATATTTGTTTGTCTTTTGCAAATAAGTTTTTGACTTTGCCAAAACAATAAAAAGCACTTAGTCGATTCCAAATGATGCATCGCGTAGCACACGTTATACACCATTCGACCCATTTAAAGATCAGGGGCGGAACGTTTTCCTGCGCGGCTGCAATAGACTAAGCTTCAGTTTCAGACTAATTTTTCCTTAGATTTTTCAGTGTTTGTACTTAAAGAAATCAAACCATACTTATTAATGCCAGGATAGCTGAATCCAAATGGCGCTACGATCAATATTGTACATCGCAGTGTTGATAATTTGTGGTAAGTGCAATTACAATTGTCAGAAGAATACCATATAATATGCTATTGTCAGAGTGTAAACGGATAGTAAAAATAACGGAAACGGATACTGATCAAAACAATGGAAAAGAAAACGGAAAACGAATATTGAAGTATTAAAGTTTCAAAAATGTTGTATTTTTGTGCCAGCACAATCCAGGCATGTATATATTCACCGGTTTTTAAAAAATGCGAAAGAAATAGTGGATGATGTATCAAAATTTTTAAGATTTGGGATGAATTTCATAATTCTTATTTCGTTTCAAACAATTGCAGCATATCTGCAACGAATAATTTCGAGACATGTACGTATTTTATAACTAATGTTGAACATTGAAACAACAGAATTTCCGTTGTTTCTATAACGGAAACGAAAACGGACACCGATGCTTACCGGAAACGAGAACGAATATCCGTCTACACGCTGGCATAATAATTTTTAAAGGCAATTATGAAATCATTTTTTACATAATTTGTTTCAGTTTTATAGGCTTGTTATTAGCTATTACGTACTGAGTTATCATTCTGGACATTAATCCGATATAAACTAAAAATAAAACTAATTACGTACATTTTAAGGGCTGGGTCTCTGAATCCCTACTTAATTACAACTTGATACTTAAGTAAAGCACTTACTTCGTCTATGCATCGTTTCTAATAGCGTATGTAAGTTAAGTAACTTCTTAGGTCAGAGACTAAAACTGACGTTGCACAAACTAAAAGCTTTGACTTAAGTAACCTTGGACTAGCTAAGATTATAGGTTCAAGGTGCCTTTATAATATATTAATGCAAAACTCTGGCGTCTTTCTGTTGGCACAATCTTAAAACTGTCATATATGTATTTTTGTACAAAATGTTAAGTATATACTTAACTCGCCCACTTAAGTAAGTGCTTAAGCAATACTTAATAATATATTTAAGGAATATTTCAGAAACCTAGACAATATCTTATATAATTTGTTGTAAAAGTTAGAGTAAATGTAGCAAAATTATGTGACGATGTCAGTCATGTTATACAATGTTTCATGGCTCGTAAAGGTCTATAAACAGGCCAGATACATAATTCTCACGTGTTCCGCGGTTTAGTTGCAATTAAATACTTTAGCAAATCTGGTTTTCATGAATAACACTAGTGCGTTCAGCATTGGTGTAAGATTCTGAAAAAGTATACAGAGACTGTATATTACCAAAAAAACCTTGTTTAAATATTTCATTTGAAATGTGCTGGTGGAACAGAAGAGCATTTTGTTTGAATTTTACTGTGTAATTACTGCCTTATTGTAAATGTGGCTCATGTAAAAATCGGGTGCGGAACGTTTTTCTGTGGATTAGAAAATAGTAAGCTTAAGCTTTAGACTATTTTTTTCTTGGGTTAGGCTTAGGCCTAGGCTTAGGAATAACTTTATTTTTACGCTTAGGGTTAGGCTTAGGTTTAGGCTTAGGAATATACTTACAATACTGTTCCGCCCCTGTTCTTTACATTGGCCGTAAATGTGCAGGCTCTAATATTTATTTGTGCTTTTAGTAAATTTAAACTTTCTAAACACTGCTTCCAATAAGTTATCAATGCGAAGAACAGGGTCGAAACAGTATTATAAACATATTCCTAAGCCTAAGCCCAAGCCTAAGCGTACGCCTATGCCTAAGCCAAGCAAAAAATAGTCTAAAGCTTAAGCTTACTCTATTCTAGTCCGACAGAAAAACGTTCCGCCCCTGATCTTTACATGGGCCCAAGGTAAAACATATTTGTACAAGCGCATAATTGAGTGTACGCATACATACGAGAGTTGACGCTATCGAAAGATTTAGGGTACTATTTAAGTCGTTATAAGTATACTGTTCTTTTTCCAAATAATGTCTCGTAGTGTATATTCAGTTGGTAACGCCTGACATTTATTATTTGCAATTACCTTGAATTCTAAATGGTCATTAATATAATAACCAAATGTTTCCAAGTATATTTTACGTATTGTACGCTTCAAGATTTAATGTTTAGTACAATTAAACCCTTGTTCCCAAACGTGTGTGGCAGCTATCAATATAGTTGGTTAAAAGTCTTGTAATTTTGAAACCAAATGGTACGGTAAATTTATCGCATTTTTCGTATATGATTTTTGCATACCAATTTTGAGATCTGCAATCGCAGGTGACTGTTAGTTTGAAAACCTATCGCTAACTAACTGGTGGGTATACGTGCTATAAGCAGTTGCGAGCCTTGTCAAATATTAAGCGTTCCATGAGCTTAGTCAGGCTTTTGGTTTAGAGTAGAGCACTCGAAACGTGTAAGTTGTTGGCTTGTATAATATTTAATTTATATAATTTTATAAATTATATTAAACAAAAATAAAATATTTCAAACTAATTTTCTGTATCTCTTGATTGTTTTGATTTATTCTTAGTTTTACAACCGTTGTCATTTGCTTCTGCCAGATTTTGTTGTCTTGCTAGCCTATGTAGAGTGAAAAATTAATTTACAACATATCAAAATATTTCAATATTTTCGTTGAACGCTAATTTTCTGTTTTGTATATAATTTCAGCTATACTTTCGCTCACAATGGCGTATCGCAACAAATCTGGCAGAAACAAAAAGCTATTTTTGCCACCCACTGCAAAAAACGCCAAAAAATCAACTACTAATCGACACGTTCAACCTGGGTTTAGATTTCGTCGAGTTCGCATGTTACGGCGTCGTGATGACCGCAATCCAAAACGTCCCGTTCGAGGTTTTATTAAATCGTTCGGAACTTCGGTTTTGAATGGATTTTTTGGCGATCCAACAACCCATTTCAACGTCAATCAAGCACCGCCAACCCAGCGTTCAGTGCATGCTTTGCCACCACAACCACCGTATTTGCAAGGCACCAGTACATTGAAAAAACCCGAACTTCAGCATCACCAGTTTAGCGATATACCAAAACTATCGCTTGCTCCAAAAATCGCCACAGCTCTTAATCCAGCACGCAATTTCCGAACTGATCCAAACAGCGATTATTTCATTAATAGCGGTGTTGAGATCAATTTGTTGCCACTGAACAATCCGCTGGGCCTCTATCAAACATTTCCGGCAACTCACAAAGGTGGTGGTAGATCGATAGTTTCCTCCCACGATTTGATTGCGGGCGACTTACCGAAGAGACCTGCAATCAATACGCTACAATCCGACCCTGAACAAAAACAAATACAGCATTCAGATCAAGCTGGCAACAGACAAGGAGACAGGGTTTTATCGGTGTTTGCGACCGCGATAGCAAACGCACCCAGTGCCGGTCTGCGTCGTTTTGTACTGCCAATCTTGACACAAATTGCAAATCGCAGTGCAAAACCAAGCAGGCGCCTGAAATCGGCGAGACGATCAAGGCCTCCCGCGTGGTCAAAACTACGTCGTAACTCAAAAGAAAGCATTCCGCCACGCCCACGGCTCCGAACACCATTCGAAGATTTGAGCAAACCGTTTCGATTGTTGTCGACAAAAAATGGTGCTCGGTCGCAAACGGTTTTCCGAAAACAAAGCTCAAATATCAACGAAAAAAGGCTAAAACAAAACAAAATTAAATATTCTGGAGACAGCAGTAGCCACTCTGTAAAGAACCACGCGCAATCGTTCCACACCAACGTCGCGATGAATCCCGATACTCAAAGCAAAACGTTATCATCCCGTCAAGCCTCTCACAGACGAAGATATATGTCGCCAGGTAAAGTTCTGCGTCAAAAAGTGAATCGACCAGTGAAAAAATGGCTAAAAGATCGCGGTTACAATCGTTGGCAGCGAAAGGATTTTCTCGCACGACTTACAGCATCTGGTGGGTCGCCGGACACTGAAGCGGTCAGACCTTGGCTAGTCTCAACGCAGCAACAATCAAATCAACCACAAATTCCAATGAGAACAACAAATTCAATCACGCCAGCTAGCAACCATCGAAACTACAATAACAATTATATACAGGCCACGAATACGGCATCAGAGCTTATACCAAACAGCAAGCCTTCAGTAGACAAATTTAGTTTCGATCGGAACGTTGAACAAAGAACGTTAGAATTCGTTGTAACACCGATTGATATTAAACCAGGAGGGGTTGAGTCGAGTTGGAAACTCAAACAAACTAAAAATCCCATAAATCACAAGCTGCCGGTGAAATTGCATAAACAGACCGAAATTGAAAAAGGCTCAAACTTAAACTATTCTCAATTCGGTCCAATAATGCTGCCTTATTCGAGTGTTTCTTATAATGGGAAAAACCTTGCAAGGCGATATGCGTAAAAACGGTAGAAGTTTTCATACTTGACAGATTTCCGATACGAAACTAAATTGAAATATTGTTGCAGCTTGATTAGTTTTCCGCAAGGCCTGCCCATCAAGCGATGAACATTGGTGGCGCTGGTGGGACCAAGAAGTCCTATGCAGCCCCTGGACCCATCCACAACAGTCAAGACATATTAATGTTATATTGTATGATTGAATGCTAAAATTGCGTTTTGAGTTTCGCTTGTTTCACTCGCGAGTTTTTTTCAGAATTATTTATCTTCGCCAATTAATGGCGTCTTTTGAACGCGTACTTTCGACGGCATCACTTGAAGTTAAAACATGAAGTAGCATCAGGTGAGCAATTTCTGAAGTTGAAACCGTATTTTAAACCGTACTCATTATTTTGAGCTTAAAATTATCAAAATTTGCCAATGCGTCCTAAGACATTTATTTGACGAAATTGTACTACTATTTAGTTTCAGTTAACAAATCCAGCATTTGCGACTTACTGGTTTGCCTAGGATTAAGGATTAAAACTTGTTCATTATTAACTATAATTTTAAAACCGCATTTGCTTGGACTAAATGTTACATTTGTGGAATAATGTCAAATGATAAATGTTTTTGCTGATTTGATTATTTAAAACCAACTGCTATAAACCTATACACTGTGATGTTAAACTAAAATTATAATTTGAGCAAAAAGCAATTTTGCAACATTCAATAAAAATGTTCAAACTCTCCCAGCTCTTGTTACTTAATTTAAAAAATTCTACGATCAAGACCCATATTCTCAAATGCATATAGCACCTGTCACCAGTTAATTGTAATAGGTTTTCAAACAAACGAACTGCTGCAATTGTAAATCTCAAAGAGTGCACAGAAGTGGAGTAAATCGAATGCATCCACTGTGCTGAATTTTAAACCTCACCCATTCTCGGTTCAAAAATTACAAGACCTATCACCAACTGGTAACAGGTGCTACACACATTTGATAATACGGGCTCTAAGGACTGTTTTAGGAATGTATATAAGTCGGTGCTTTTCGCTGTAACTTTCATATAATTCGCAGAAACTTAACGTTTCGCCAATTCGTAACCTTTGTTGTCCCTGAATGATTTCTACTTTATTGCAAACATTAATTTGATCTCAATTATATATATATATGTAGTTGTAGTTTGTACTGTTTGTGGTTGTTTGACCGATGTTCTAAAATGTTCGTATCGTAGGTGAATTAACAGTAGCATTGGTAACGCACTGTTTGTTTCATTTAAACATTCAATTAATTTTACCTTTATTCCGTGTAAATCCATCAGATGCTCTTTTGCTCCAAGCCATGCCTATATTAAACAGAACAAAATGTTTAAAATATATTCACAGATTTGGGAATTTGAAAATTTCAAATTGCATTCGCAGGTTTGAAAAAGACATGTTTTAGGCATCGGTCATCTGCTATGTATTGAATTTTATTTTAGATTTCTATTGTGCTCCAGTTCATATTTCGGAAAATGTCAAAATACAAGTACTGTAGTGGACCGAATAAGAGGGGGGCGATATTGATTTGGCCTCTCCACAGAGTTCCTCCCTTGTTATAGTCGGTTACTGACTATTCCTTATTTTAACTCGCTACCTGCCGTTATTTGTTAATGATATATATCCGGTATTGCAAGCATCCGTTGAATTAGACGTTTATTTGTCGTGTAGCAAAAGCTTGAGCGATAATGCAAGGTATGCTTAGGAATGTACTTTCAAAATTTAAGTATGCTTTAAAGGTTGGAACTCTCCTTTATTTGGTCCTGGAGTCATTTATGCAATACAATTAGGGATAATTGACATTTTAGGACTCTAAGTAGTGTTTAGGTCTTCTATCCGCTTACGGACTTTAATTAGGAACACGGACTTCTATTGATTGGGATTCAAAATGGGGACCCTCTATTATTGCCCCACCCCCTCATATTCGGGTCACTACAGTAATTAGTCATGTTTTTTGTTTGAATGCTAATTTTTGAATATATACTGCTTTTTGAGCTCATCCAAGAACACGGCAAATTACACTTGCGTTTAGCTTGCAATTTCGCACAGTATTTTAATTGTTTTGTTTTAATTGATCTCTACTTTGATACTCATTTTTATTATGTATTTTTATTGTTTCTATATCATTCCGTATTGAATTTGTAAACAAATTTATTTTTGTATAAATGAAAAGCTATGTTTTGATGTTCAGTTTATTCTAATTTTACTACGCTTGGACTGTATTTAGGTCCAATTTCTGGGTTATTTGACACCATTTGCTTGCTTAATAACCGCTCACATCACTTTGACAGTGCCACGTGAAGTATAGTATTCTCAACAAACATCGTTCCAGGAGCACGTGAGCGCAGCAATAAAGAATATGAAAATGCCAGCTGTGGTCTGTTCGATGTTGAATTTCTTGATAATACAATTGTAAAATACAAATGTGACACACTCAAAATAATATTTCTGGTATTTAAGAAAAAATTTGTTACATTTAAGAAAAATAATTAGCAAGGTCCGCTTGAAAAGTATTTCTGTTATAACTGAAAAGATTTCAGAAAAGTTTCGAAATAATGTTTGAAAATAAACGTTTTCCAGCTATTTTTTGAAAAATTGTCTTAAATATTAGAAATGCTTGTCAGATTTGCCACAGAAAATACTTTTCTGCATAAATTCAGAAATACTTTTTTGCTTACAATGTTTTAAAAACTATAAAACGGATCTTTCGTTGTTATAGATGCCGGCCTGGCATTATTTAATTGGATCATGTTTCAGCTTTAACTGCAACTCAAAATTTTTGTACCAGTTCAGTCGAACGAATATCGTCAAAAGTAAAACGCTATTTCAACTCATGTTTCGAGTTTCAAAAACACATTTTTCAAAACCGTAGCGGTAATATATTCGATTTTGCAAAAAATACGTTTCGTATTTTATTGAAACGATTCGTAAGTTGCTCATTTTGAACCGATCCAATATTAAATACCAATTCATTAAAATTGTACACTAAAAGTCATGGTCATCCAGTCAATTTAAACTTAAATTCAAAATCGTTGGTTGAATAAAGTTTTTTGTTATATGAAAGAATTGAACGTTCTTTTGTTCATTGTCATTTCAAAGGTTTACAATTATGTCGTGCTTCTGAAAAACTGCACGAGTCTTCAAAACCAACTGCTAGTTCAAGTTCAGAACACGATACTCAAGTTGCACTCATGGATGATATTCCGTCTTTCACAAGTTTACACGAAGATATGAAGGTTAGTTCAGGAATGGGTAATGGCTGAGCTGTAGAGACACCGGGTTATATATGTAGTCAGTATTCTACTTATCACTTGCCACTTTACTTCTAGTGGCAGACGTTCGCTTAGGAGCTTTGCTTGTTCAAAACAATAAATGGTAAAATACTGTTTAAAAACTGGGTTTAGTCGTACCTTCGCAATGAAATAGATTAGCTCGAAGGGGAGTTGTAAATAAATCAAGATGTTTCAGCTATAAACTTTATATTTTTAAAGACTCCAGCTGGTACTTGGTCTACCGGTTTGAAAGGTTGATTCCTGCGGCTACAAAATTTCCAACGATTTGCCAATACGCAAGAGTTTTTTGTTTGTTGTAGCGAAACGTGATGTTAAACCAACTCGCAATACAGCGACTGCAAATGCAACACGTTACCGAGTATATCAAGCAACTCCAACAACTTCAACAGATGCAATATGAACAGCAACAATTCCAACAACAACAACAGCAACAACAGCAGCAGCAACAACAACTCTTGCAGTTGCAACAGTTGGAAACAGAACGAAATTTGCAAAAAATGACAAACAGCGAACGTGATGAACAATTTGACCCCGAGGTCACTAAGTTATTTCCAGGTGTAACTAAAAACGCCATTGAAAATCAACCGTTTGTCGGACAAGGCCTTCGTCTGTCGGCGTTAGGTTCGCCAAAACACAAAGACGTCAACGGCGGATTCCTGCTTGGATTTCCGGCCGAACGCCCCAAGATACCGCCGGAAGCGTTTATAACTGTTCAAGACCGACACGGAGCTAATGTGATCGTGCCACGTGGCGTTTACTCGGCCAAACGAGAAAATTCAAGTCTTCAAACCGCATTCGATATTCCAGATTTTAAAAAGCCACTTACATTGCTGAAATCGCTGTTTGGAAGTGCGTTTTCTTGCAAATTACAAATTTAATTGAATACTTACTAGACGTTTTGAATTTTATAGACATTTTGTACATTTTCCTTAAAGTACAGCTAAACGACAGGCAGAGCCGAAGTCAGACACTGTACAGAAAGGCAAATTCAATCCACTTCTCTTTTGTTCGGGTCGCTACAGTATCGTATACATGTCAACGATTTCTTTCAGGTAACTACAAAGTTTCTGAGAAAGATACGGAAATCTCTGGCATCTACTTTCCGCTTCCATTCGGCATGCGCCCAATCTCGGTTCAACTCCGAAAAGAAAAAGTTGACGCTGAATCGAACAAACTCGGCTTAGGCAAAAACGCGCTAGCGAACGTGCCTAATTACGAAGCTGCCGACCCAAAAACCAAGAAGAATCCATTGTTAGCTGCAATTGGGCAAGAATTGTCCAAACCCAACACTCTCGATGATGGCACTTATGGTACAAGCCCATTCAGTCAAACAAGCAATATACGCCGAAGACCAGCATCTGGTAGACCAATTCCACCCTTGACATCATTTAGCACAATCATTGATCAGGTTATAGGTGAAGTTTCAGAGTCACCTGAAAAACTTTTCAATCACGCCAGTAAAAGTCTACAAAGTTCGTCGTTCAAACGACGATTGGCTGCAAATTTATTCAATGCTGTCGAGCCAATGTTTGAACGTGCGTTGAATCGAAAGCGACAACCAGAACAACCATTCAAACTGGGGGATATTGGAACCAAAGCGGCCGACAATGAAAATTTGAAAACATCAGGGGTTTATGTTGAATTGCCAGGATTTCGGCCAATGTATGTCGGCGGCTTTCTGAACCAAAATCGAAGCAACAAAACAGTAATTGGATAAAATAAGATTATACACTGCAAAATGCTTATAAACAATATGCCAGATAAGCTTTTTAAATTCGGATGTGCATTGAGCTCATACAAAACTGTATAGTTTGTTTATATTTGAAATTTCCTAGTTTTTTTGTTTCCGCAATACTTTGTCTTCTCGTGCTCGTTTCGATTCTATACAGTGCGTTGAAACCATACTTGTCATTCGTGGCCCCATACACAGATAATTCAGCACACCAATATTTATGCTAGGGAAAAAGCTGTACGAGATAGCCTTAATATTGACACCACGTTCGCAATCCCATGAGTAGGATCGATGAAAAGTTAGACGCACTGTTGGCAGGCCCGTAGCCAGCTCACCTTGCTGGGGAGGGAGGCAAAAAGTTTTCAGGAGGTGTATTCATGGGTTTTCAGCGACTTACACGAAAAATTAAAAATCTTTTGAGGGGGGGAGGGGCAAAATTTTTTCAGGGGGGCTATAGCCCCCTGTCCCTTCCCCTTGACTACGGGCCTGATTGTTGGGAAATTCTACTTTAAAATTGATTAGTATTTGGGCCATTGCGTAGCACAGAGGCTTCATATTTTTCCCGGTTGAAGATCTATACCAGAAAGGAAGCCAATTACCTACTCCGGTTTTCTGTATGAAAATGGCGTTTTTCGCTAACTGGTAGGAAAAATCAAAAGCATAGGTTGTCTAATGGAAAAAGTTAGAGTGAAAAATCATGTACGTTTGCCTTTTCTTTTGTAGAAAAATTTTACACGAAGTACGAACAACAGAAAAAGTGAAAAATTCAGTGCATACTTTTCCGGATTTGGTAGGGAAAATCTGAAGCGTAGAGGTTTGTTTGAAAAATTTGAAAGGTGGAAAATTCAAACGCCTACGTTTCCCCGGTTTCGAACGGAAAATCTGAGACGTCGATTTGGTTTGAAAAACAGGAAAAAAGTAAAAAATTCAAAGGTTTGGCATAAATAGTCTTGCCACTTTTTATTGAATTTCCTAATTTCTTTCATATTCCAAAGATAAATCTAGGCGTGTGATTTCCCCACCAAACCACGCCCATGCTGCACCCTTGACCATAGATTTACCACCTTGAAAATGGGAAACCCTGTTTTCTATCCGGGACGCAGAGTGCAACAACTGGCGGTAAAAAATTCCGGAGCCGGAGCTCCTATTGTACCCTGACAGGTCGGCATTTGTTACATTATAAAGTGAAATTATACCTATACGTCGTTAATATGTATATGCCACTCGACCTATTACACAAACAACGATGATGTAAAATGCTACACGAATTTTTTTTCATGACTTCGCATATGTTGAATAAACATGCATACGATCAAACGTTTAAAAAATACAGACATGAAACCATTTATTACCAGAAATATATGTACCGGTGTTGCATTCTTATGCAAATCTCTGAAACAAACAAATTTTGTCTTTGTTAATAGCAGAAATGTCAGGTCAGGTAGAATATTTCAAGTCCATCCCGTGGAGAAAATTTCGCTGTACAAATACCACGATTATTTGTAGTCAATAACAAAGCAGACACAAAAACTTTATGAAAAATCATCAGTGTCATTTAATTTTGTCAATTGTTTTTCACCACTGTTTAGATGTGTTTGATTCCTTGAATCATTTGAGACAGATTCGCCGTCCGCAGCAACCTAAACTGTAGGTAGGTACACAAGCGTCCACGATCGAGCAGACTGAGACTGGTCGAGGAAAGAATTTCTGGCGCGAGTATATATACCCGCGATTAAAATTATTATCCTTGTTGGCGTGGGTAAAAAGCGCGGGTCGGATAAAAAATCGTTACCCACTTCCCACTCTCCGAACGCGTCCGCAGAGAATTAAGACTTTATAGGAGAACCATAAATATTAAGGTCTTGCAGTTTCAAATGAAGCAAATCAAAGCAAACACTACATATTTATTATTCTAAAACTTGGAGATGTAGGCATATGCGCAGCAACGCGTTTAAAAGCTGAACTGTCTAAGCGGATAAAACAATTCGCTTTGTCTGTTGCAACAGTGCCATTCCTTTCCCTTGTAGCATGAAAATATCTGCTGCCTAAAAACTTTTTCTGCAATTTTTACCAGTAAAATTGATCTACCAAATCCGGTTAATGGTTCAACGTAAACTTGTCTTTTCTTTGCTTTTTTAACATGCACTCCCGCCTTAACATCTATCGATAGACATTTTCATTCAAGGCGTGTACAGCCAAAAGCCGGCTTCTGAGTCGAAATTTTCCTTCCATGATTGGTAAACATGTTTTTGATATATCTTGAAACCATCTCAAATGTTCAAGGTTTGGTTCATGTATATTCCAACTACAGTATTTAGCTAAAGCTTTAAAGGAATTTTTTGCTTAGTTTCGGGTATTTTTGTTTACATTGGGTAATGCGGCGTTCAAGTTATGAACTGGGGCAGCTTGGAACACGTTTTGTCCAAGTTGATTCAACGTCAACATAAAATTTTGTGATCCGAATAGCGGTTATGTAGACAAAATGTGAATGTCATATGACATTGGCTTACAAATCACTGATGTCAAGCGATCAGCGTATACAAATAACCATTTGTCATATGATACTGTGGGGCATTTATGCGAATATCATATGATATTCCAAAATTCTACTAAATATCATATGATATTTATACAGGACAATGGAATATGTGCACGCTAAATAAAACAGTAAAAAGTCGGTTATAGCAGCATTAAATGATTTCGCAAGTTGAATTAGCTTCTACGTTTCTGTTTCTCGCTAAGTTTTTCCCAAAATATATTCCTAAGTACAAATAATTCAAATTTGAAATTTTAGTATCATATTACATTCTACAGGACAATCAAGCTAGTTTACCACAACTTTGCAGACATTTTCAAACATATCATATGATACTCGCAGACAATATTTGGAATATAATATGATATTGCAGAACAAACAGTAGATGCCACATCAGGATAGCAGACAATTCAAATTTTTTGAATCTCATAGCGGATAAACGGTCAGACAGAATGTTACGAGCCATAGTCATAGGGACAAAACGTGTTCCAGGCTGCCCCAGTTATAACGTTAACCCCGCATAAAGTTTTCCCATCAGAAAATTTCAGAATATTTCTGCTTCAAAATTTATTAATTTTCTGCTATTGCTGGGTTTTGTAGAAACTGGGTACAGTTTTCAGTTTGCGGTTTCCTGAGAAATTGGTCAAATGTTTAATGATGATACCACTATAAAGTAAATAGTGGTTCTAAAACCTTACATGTTTGGTGAAAATTTTCTTAAGATCTATTAAATGCAAGTTTTCAGAAACGTAGAGTCTTGTGATTCTATCCTGGGTATTAAGTGTAAGACAAAAACTAAACCCAGGGATTTCAAGGGCATAGTTGAAAGCGGGGCGAGGCGCCTGATCACAAAAAGTGTTTGAGGGGCAAAACTGTAATCTAGGGGCCTTATCATTTATATTACAAAACATTTCGGAGCGAAAAATTGCAGGGACCTTACCATTTTATCACAAAAAAATTTTTGATGAGGGTGGCGTACGCGCCCCGCCCCCGTTTGGATATGCTAGTGGTGAGATTTTGGCCAACCGTTCTGCGATCCTAGATTCACCAAAGGCAAAATGGACTAATCGCTAACTTTTGTTTGTCCAGATTATATCCACAAAATAAAAAACTCATCGTTTGACGAAGTACTCTAACTATACTTCGTGCAAAGGATGGGCATGTGTGGTATATTGTCGTTAAAGCGGCTATAAGCAATAATTTTTTGATGCAAAGGTGGAACATGTTTTAAGTTACAGAAATTTTATTGACGTATATCATTAGGTAATAATACTGGACTTTTTATGTGGAATTACTATGCTAGTGCTTACAGGTAGCATTTAATTGATTGATAAATATGGACCGTCTGAAAAATTCTGTGATTGCGTATGCGTTATGCACATAGAGTTGGTTTTCTAGTTTTTGTATAACGTACAATTGTGCAAAGTTTACATGCTGATTGTTATCCTTGCAGTACATTCAGGCTTTTGTTCATTTGCCCTAGCGTTGCATCATAGTCGTCCTAGCAATACATTGTTGCACGTTGTTCTTTTATATCAACATATATTATATGATTCGTGTGCTGAAACAGAAATTTTGGCATTGTTCAAACTTTATTTGCTTTTTTAGTACTGTATATTTACTTAAGTTTTAATATTCTTTGTTGAATCTCTTGTAATATGTCTTGCTCCGCTGTATTTATTTTGGATATGAAGGGGAAGGTAAGTGTTCAGCATGTTTATCCGATTGACCGTGAAGTCGCTGATTGCGATAGTTTATAATTAGAAACCTAATGAAATTGAAATAGTAGTGAGTTAACTGGTTAACTGGAAACAGATTTTGGCAGGAAACAGACCTCCGCATGAATTAATTTTTGCTGCCACACAACACGGATCAAAATTTAGCAGAATTGTTACAGTCACCTGAAGCTTTATCACTAGAAGACTGTGTAGTGTGTATATCTATTGTAACCATTGGCTCAGCCTGAGCAGAGATTTTGGATTATTTTACCCTGAATAGTATTTTATGTTGAACCACTCGTTGATGTGCTCATTAATCAGCATCGGTAACATCGGCACATTTCGTGAGTATCGGCAACGGCACTGCTAATGCTAAACATTGCCAATTCTTTGCGAACGCTTTTTACACTTAGCAATGAGTGTAAATGCTATCAATTTCGTGTTTTGGGAAACGTCAATGCGTCTAATCGCGAAACTGTTCTGTACCTTGCGTTTGAATTTAAAAAATTAATTGAAATAAATCTCACATAATTATTACCGTTTACTTTTCCTTGTGTTTAAGTATTCGCACTTATGTGATGTAGTAATCCGATCAGTATTGTAAACATCGTGTATTAAAATTAAAATCGGTATCTGACAAGCTATACAATACTTTTCCGCGATAAATATATATCCGGCAAGGTGGAATACCGGAACCGGATGTATATTTTTTGCCCAAGCCATTCCTATTTCTGTTTTATAATTGAATATATAAAATATATCTGTTGCGAAAATACGTGCTAGTATTATTTTTCAGGTCATTCTATCGCGCAATTACCGCGGTGACGTCGATCCGAGTGTTATCGAAAAATTCTATGGTCTCATAATGGATCAAGAAGAAGACGGAGCAATTTCTCCAGTTATTTTACATCAAGACGCAACTTTTGTGTATATTAAATACAATAATTTATATTGTACGTTTATAAAGTTTGCCATTTAATAATTGTACTGCATTGTTATTACTATAAATATTGATCAGTTACCGTTTTATTACTTGGCTTCCTTTTTAAATTCTGCAAGAAATTTGAATTGGAATTATATTCTAAATTGCCCAAAGTCGATATGTACAAATCGTGGTGCATTGATACTGCGACGTTCTACTTTTTTTTGGTGTGCTTTATGTATTTTAGGTCGTGTTTTTATTTTCATTGACGTTTTGTCACTTTAATTTTAGTAGTCTCAATCACCAGGAAGAATTGTAACGTTGCCTTGGTTCTATCTTACTTGTTCAAAATTGTCGAGGTATGCAGCATGATATATAGTGAATTTACCCTTCATTTACCGCACGTAGGACGCATGTAGTACGAAGAAACAATTGTTCTTATTGCAATTTAGAGCTTTATGGTTGTGCCCTTATTATTTGTTACGCAAAAAAATCTTAGCACTCTAGTATATAGTGTAAGTGTTCATCATATTATATAATTTATCAACTAACCTACGTTGAACACATTCTTGTGGGATACATGCGTTGTACTTGCAAAATCGCATTGTCAATGCAGTGAGCTGGAGTAAACCATGATTGTAGTTCGGTATCAAAAGTGTTTTTTTTTTCATTTTTTCCATGTTTTCCGAGTGGTGGAAAGAAATGGAAAAATATGAAAATCTTGCAAAAATTCAACTTTCAGTGTGCAATGATAACGAAAGTTATCAGAATCTCAAATATGCAAATAGTTTCAACAAACAGCGGCTATTAGTGGGATGACAGCAAAGACCCGAATTTAGGTTACAGTAGGTCTGTGATGGTAATGCGCTGCCTATCTTTAATTTATAGCTTTTAATGACAATTAACTTCTTAGCAAATATCGTGACTTTTTCTATTGAGTTACATTATTACCTTTGAGCGTAGAATGGAATACTAACACGAAAAGTTCACTCAGACAAAAAATGAATTTTTCCATTTTTTCCGTAAGAAATAGAAACACGACCCCGTGTTACTCAGGGAAAGATGTCGAGACGACTGCTTTTCAACAAATGTAAGGCGTTTATCTAATACATAGTTGACTGTAATTTAGGTTTTCACTGAATATTTTAAAGAAATGGAAGAAGAGTCAATTCGAGATAACTTTGTCATCATTTACGAACTGTTGGACGAAATGATGGACTTTGGGTATCCACAGACAACCGATAGCAAAATATTGCAAGAGTAAGTTAAACTAGTGCTTACGTACTGTAAACGCTACATCTGGTTTTTTCTTTGAGTCCTTGCCAAGCATGTATTGCAAGGAAGTTGCAGAATAATTGATGTGTTTTAAATTCGGTGAGGTTTCGTTTACGGTTTTAAATTTTGCTTATATAAATTTCGAATGCAGTGCAGTTTTGTGATCTATGTTGGAACGAGGCTTATGGGTAATAATCGCGTTACGATCTATTATAGGTACATAACACAAGAAGGTCATAAACTGGAAATTGCTCCACGCCCTCCAATGGCAGTTACAAATGCGGTTTCGTGGCGGTCAGAGGGAATTAAATATCGTAAAAATGAAGTATTTCTCGACGTTATCGAATCTGTGAATCTTCTGGTGAGTTATTACTTTATTGTTTAGTGCCAAATTGGCGAGTAATACATAGATTAGATAGTCTGTTTCAAACCTTGTAAAGACACAAGCATGTTAGACTGCTTTGCGTCGTCCAATTCAAAAATTTGAAAAATACCCTATGGAAGCTAAATTTGATTATACTGTTTATCTGCATAGTTTTCTGTGGGATATATTTGTCAAGACACTATAGAGCTGTTACTGCAATTAGATTCGAACATCTTTAAAATATCGAATCGAAACTATTGCTGCTTTTAAACGAAGATTTTGCTTTGAAGCAGTACTAGCTTCCTAATTTGTTCATACAGTTCAATTTCGTTTATTGCAGGACGACTTGTAATTATCTTGTTACAATTTAAAACGATATTTAAAGCTGTATAATATATTTAAATTGCGATTAAGCCGTGGTTTTAGATTGAAAACAAATCGATAATAAACCGTTCAGGTTCTTAGATAGCGGATTATTACAGCTGCGGCAAACGTTGCTGTTTCCTGTGTCTGGTCGGCAACAGTTGTTAAGTTGGTTCCTGTTACGTTATTTGGGCTAAACTTCTTTTAGGCAAATGCTAATGGCACTGTGCTGAGAAGTGAAATTGTTGGAAGCGTTAAAATGCGAGTTTTTCTGTCTGGAATGCCTGAACTAAGGCTTGGCCTCAATGACAAAGTGCTATTTGAAAGCACAGGGCGTAAGTTTCACATTATTTGTTTTTACTACTTTTTTGTTTTAAAAACAAATTAAAAAAATTTTCACGATGTTATATATTTTCTTTTACCGGAAGCTAATAATAATATTCAGGTATTATAATTTAAAGTTTTGAATCTTATAACGTTCAGTTTGTTTTATTACGTATGACTATTTCTTAATTCGTTACACCTTTATCATCTTGCTGTTACGTGTTTGATCGAAATAGGTGGAAAAAGCAAATCAGTTGAGCTTGAAGACGTAAAATTTCACCAGTGCGTTCGCTTGTCACGTTTTGAAAATGATCGCACCATTTCGTTCATTCCTCCTGATGGCGAGTTTGAATTAATGTCGTATCGTTTATCAACGCACGTTAAACCGCTTTTGTGGATTGAATCTGTGATTGAGCGTCACGCACACAGTCGTGTCGAGTATATGATCAAGGTAGATATTTTCTGTTGCGCTCATTTTCTACAGAACGCCTAGGCCGCCGGTTATTTTTGTATACAGCTTGTATTAGGTTTTAAGTACGCAAGATTCTTGTGGAAGCCGGAGCATTTGTTTTATTATAGAGACTAATCAACATTTGGCGTATTTTTAACATCTTTGTTTAGATATCTCTTTTTTGCATATATGAAAATATAATTTAGGCAAAAAGTCAGTTCAAACGACGCTCAACAGCAAATAATGTTGAAATAGTTATCCCTGTACCCAGCGATGCAGACTCCCCACGTTTCAAGACATCAATCGGAAGTGTTAAATATGTCGCTGATCAAAATGCTTGCGTCTGGTATATCAAATCATTCCCTGTGAGCATTTTTGAATATTGGCTTGGGGCACAGAAGTGTTGAAATTTCTCATGTTGTAAAGATATGGTTAATACTACACCAGTGTGTTATTGATGGTCATTTGTGCGTCATTATCCGTTTTCTGTAGTTTTGGTATAGTATTTGTTTTGGCGTTTATATTGTTTTGTATAAATACAGACCAACGTCTATTTGGAGTGTTTTTCAAATTTTTTTTATACATATTATAATCTTTGTTGTTTCTGTAGGGCGGCAAAGAGTATTTGATGCGAGCTCATTTTGGTTTGCCAAGTGTCGTTAATGAAGAAGTAGAAGGCAAACCGCCGATTAAAGTCAAGTTTGAAATTCCGTATTTTACAACTTCCGGGATTCAGGTATGAACTTTGCTATTGCGTCAGGTTCGTTTAACTTTGGACGAAAGCAAAACAACTTCGCAAATTATCTTGAATTAGAGCAAGTGGCTAATATTTTCAATTTAATGTTGGTCTATATAATTCATGTCAGAACAAACAGCTTCAGCTCGCAACCGAATACTATTTTGTGGTTATTGCTGATTCCTAAAAGGTTTGTAACATTTTACTCCGTCCTTCAAAAGCTATATAACACAATTTATTTTTATTATCAGAATAAGTAGGCCGTAATATTTTTATTGCAGGTGCGATATCTAAAGATAATAGAAAAAAGCGGTTATCAAGCTCTACCTTGGGTCCGCTACATTACTCAGAACGGTGATTATCAGTTGAGAACTCAGTAGTAACTTTTGTTATTTTTGTTTGTCTTTAAATTATTGATTAAAATGTTAGTATATGCCTCAGCGAATATCATGTTTTTTATCTAGAAAAAGAGTGTGAACGCTAAGGTGGTGTAATTAGAAACAGTGTGTGCCTCTTTAGCTGTAAAGTTTATCGCACGTTTACTTTAGTTTAAATTTCAAGTAATCTGGCTACCTTTACGCTAAGCTAAAATAACAAGAAACTTACCATACCTTTTAAATTTACATCTATCGGCCATTGTGTATCCAACAGGGTGCAACCGGAAGTGAAAAATGCCGGAAGTGGAGGTCAACGAAACTTTGCCGGAGTCGGGGGTGAGGCGAAATTAGGCAGTAAAAATGATGGTTAATTATTCTAGCCAATATCTGCAATATGTTGTTAAGTTGTTTGGTTTTACGCTAATTTTCTGCTAAATTTCGGAACTTCTTTCCTGAAAATTGTGACCAAAGTAAAACAAACGCGATAAACAGATAAATTTTGCAAAATTATGTCAAATTTTATTACAGAAATTGCCGGAACTTTCGGCATAAATTCTACCGGAGTCGGAACCGGGGGCCGATTTTCTGCATGGGCCGGAGCCGGAGGCAGACGTCCGGTTGTACCAAGATATGCAACAATTTTGTGTCTTTGTTCGCAGGAGTGAATACCTGGTTGCGAATTGTTGAATGCCGTACTCCTGCTTTTATGCAGACTATAATAATAAATTTTAATAAAGTTTTTAGTCAGAGCGATAAGTTGGCTTAAGTACATGTGTCGTTTGAGAAAAAATCAGAGCAATACAAGAAACGGCCAAATTTGGGTACCGATATTTCTTTATCTTCTGCAATAATTGGCATGTATACACCATGCCACATGCTAATGTATAGAACATGGCCGTTTACGCCAAAGCAAAAAATTACTCGAAAGCTTGACTTGCTCTGTTGCCATTCCGCAGAAAACGTTCCTGATCTTTCCGTAGGTCGTAATTTGTTAAACCTATATAAGACAAAATTTACCGCGTGCAGTTATTTTTCCGTACGCGACAGCGTTTGTTGTGGCTTGAAGCGCCGACCGGTTTTCCGCGGGACTCTACTAAGCTTTGATTATGTTTTCCCCTGGCTTAGTTACACTGCAAAAAATGGTGAGTCAAATTGACTCTCCGAAATAGGCTCTACGCGAGTACACAAACTGAGTCAAATTCGACTACGCCAGAGTCAAACATACGACTCAGTGAATCGAATTTGACTTTGCCGGAGTCGAATTTTGACTCAATTTGTGTAGTCCCGTAGAGCCTATTTCGCAGAGAGTCAATTTGACTCACTATTTTTTGCTGTGTATAGAGTTATACTTACGCTGAGGCTTAGCTTGTGAAATATGCTTTCACTACTGTTTACGCCTCTTATAAAAAGTTTTGGCCAGCATTTACCCAGTGTTCGTGAATCCAACATCAGACGTCAAACGCTGAATTAAAAAAATTATTTGAAACAACTGAATAGATGTTCACCGTATTTTCGTAGAAATTCCAGTTGAATAAGCGTTCATCTGCCTCGCCGTTGTGAAAATTAGATATTCAGATGGTGGTTGTACGCAAGTTTACTGCTGCATTTCGCCGCTGACCTCTATGCATTTTTACGTTGTAAATTATTAAACAGTGTTTAATTATTGTTATGTTTCATGACCAATGTTGCTTTAAGGGGCGTTACAGTAGATTAAGCGTATTCCTAAACCTAAGCTCAAGCGTTGCAAAAATGTGTTCCTAAGCCTAAGCCTGAGCAAAAAATGTAATCTAGAATCTAAACCTACTCTTTTATGAACCCACCAGAAACCTGGACGACCCTTAAAGTAACATGGGCCTGTTTTGCAATGTGAAGGGACAGGAAAATATTTCACATCACTATAGCAATTCCATAAATCCAGCAGTCTTGTGTTCAGCTTGAACCTTCCTTGTCAATGGCGCTCTCAATGCCGTACAAACGTGACTGAGATGATCGAAATTATAGCCACGACATTTCCATTCGGTAAGGCTTGCGCAATAATCGCAACACTGAATTTCATTGTTGGCCGATTTCGTTAAGTAGTCTTGTCCATTGATCAGTCCTTCGTTTGCAAAATTATATGCCCAGTTTGGATCGTCATAGCAAATGTTCGTTTTTGATTTTGCTGAAAAACTGTGTACAGATCTTGGGATTGGCCCATGTATAGAACAGGGCACGAACGTTTTCCGGCGTGACTGTAATAGAGTGCTTTAGGCTAATTTTTTTTGCTTAGGCTTAGGTATAAGCTCATTCTTTACGCTTAGGCTTGTCTGTATGTTGCGAGCTATTTTTGAAGTTTTATTTTCATCGTCCAGATTTTAGGATTAAACCTAAGGCGAAAAAACCGAAGGCGAAATCAGAGCCAGAGGTCAACAAATTTTCAAATCAAACCTTCAAAATTACATCAAAGTTAGAGATCAATTAGCTGAAGGGCGCATTGTCATTAAAATAAACGCTTAACTTCAAAATTTGCATAACTCATAGCTACTGTTCTTGGTTTTTTATCTAGTGCATCTAGCGAGCAGAATATTGCCCAGTTCGGCCCATGTATACTTTGCTGTTGTCCCAAAATCCCACCGTCCCAGCTAAAAATTGATAGCTTTTGTTTGTAGTGGGATTTTGGATGTCGGGATTTTATGGTTTCTACGGAATCCATCGCAGGCAGTTCCTTGGGCTTAGGCTTATTCTTAGGTTTAGGATTTGGCTGTCCTTTAGCTCCAGGTTAGGTTTAGGATTTAGGCAAGGATCTGTCTTAGGTTTAAGATTAGACAAACCCTCGTTTTTAGGCTTAGGTTTATCGCTAAAAGAAACCGTAACTGTTGCGGTTACAATATATAGTTTATTGCGTATTAACCCATTCTCACATTGAGTTGCCTGTAGGCAACTCAGTGCAGTATATATACGTTAAATAGTATATATCGCACCGTGTTTAACAATTGCAACACGTATACATAGTACTAATTCACCACAAGACGTGAGAGCCCCTCGGGCTCGAGCGTCAAGCTCCTATAGCTGAGTGGTGATGGTATACGCCTCCCACTCCAGTCACTGGAGTTCGAATCCTAGCATAAAAGTAGGTCTCAGGGGAAATATAAACTATCTTTAAACGTTACTAAATCGCTAGTGTAAAAGTGTCCAATGAGATGGATCATGCCATACATTAGCCAACAAGCGAAACCAAATTTACAATTCACAGCTTAAACAGTTCGATTTTAAAATAATGTACTTACTTGGTTCTTTGTGGTAACCGTCTACAAAGTAAGCACAAACGAGGATAATAAAGCCTCGATATACTGATTTGCACAATTGAAATCGGCTGATTATGCGTAACTCCTTATTGATAGAAATATACATCGCTGAAAATGTTCTGAAATCGATTATGCATAGACTTTGAGTGACATAGGCCAAAAAATGTCTCAACATTGCTTTCAGACACTGTTTATGATAGCTTCTTTCAAATGCAAACTGGAAAAAATGTTGAGTCAAATTGACTCTCTTCGAAATAGGCTTTTCGGGACTACACAAACTGAGTCGAATTCGCCCGGATCCAAATTTTGACTCAGTTTGTGTAGTCCCGAAAAGCCTATTTCGAAGAGAGTCAATTTGACTCACTCTTTTTTGCAGTGCACATGCTATAGTTATAGCACCCACCAGCCACCACTTTACTAAATAAGGTTCATTGGCAGCTGATTTAAGCCGATCCTCGCAGGCAGCTGTGAGAATTGAACGTTTTTATCTCGCATAATTCGGTTTACTCCATCCTTGCTTTCGGGTCACACGACAAGTTGTTTTGAAAGCAGATACTCAACGCCTCGAAAATTTTACTAATAATGCTTGCTATCTGTTAAATGCTATGTATCGCGTACTTAAGGCACGTACTTTTAACTGTCGTGTTTAACAGCATCTTTAATACATCATCCATTAGGAATGTGGCGAAAATTTTGTACAATTATCATTACAACTTCTGCCCAAAGGTCCTTCCAGTGCCGGCGCAGACAGGTTGGGGATTCCTTCCAAACTTATGAGAAGCCGGACACATTTTAAAACTTTGGCGGTTTTTGTTTCAACCGGTTTGAATGGGGGTTCCTTTAGGGGTGAGCCCCCCAAATGTGGGGAATGGAGAGTGGCTGCTCCAGCCCTGGGTCCTATGTACATAACTTGCAGTTCAGCTGAGTGCGTAATAAAAACACAGCAAAAGGTTCATCGGCAAATTACGCCGTGCAAAATAAAGCCAATTAGCATTTTGAATACAGTGCAGCCAACAACGTACTTAAAGCACGAAATACCATACTTTATTGAACACCAATGCCCAGAGCCAGTGCAGCCACCCCCATACCTCCATTTGGGGGCCCCCATCCCTAAAGGGGCCCCCACCCTAACCGGTTGAAACCAAAAACCGCTTAAGTTTTAAAATGCGTTCGGCTTCTCGCTCGCTTCGCTCTCGAGTTTGGGGGGTCCCCACCCTGGAATTTGGGGGAGCCCCCACCGCTGCCTGCTCCAGTACTGTCAATGGCGATAAGTTCCAACGTCAACATAAAGTATTGCAATAGTAACAGATGATAATGAGAATTTCAACGAATGTGAATGTTCAGTGATCCGCGTGGGTGCATTTAAATAAGGCTTTTGTGCAACAACACTGACAACGTGTACAAGAAATATATATAAGTATATACATGCCTTTTAATAGGTTAGACTGGCCAGCTGACCATATTAAAAAGTATTTACGGTGCGCTTGGCCAATACCTGCCCCACAGTGGCGGATCCATGGTGGGGGCCACACCGTCCATGCCCCCCCAACAGCATCTCGACAAAAATTATATAGCAACTTTATGGCAATAGTTCGTGGTTTGTGTGTGGGTCAAAAATAAGTTTATTACATGTGAAATTTTGCCCCCCCCATTTTGAGATCCTGGATCCGCCACTGCTGCCCCAACAGCGACTGTAGACTCGACTGGGAGCGTTGAATTTTGGGCAGAATGTAATATATATTTGTTTTCAATAACATGGTTATCACGAAATCAAAACAGCTGACAATGGCTGGGTTTGTGAAATCTTACTTAAGTATTTACTTATGTTGTTGAGTAAATACTTAACTTTCCGAACAAACACAGATAAATGCCAAACGTGAGCCACTGTCATACAAAACAGTAATAGTTCTGTTTTATATTAAAGAGGCACCATGAGTCTGCAACTTCAGTTAGACAAAGGCGCCCATGTATAGAACAGGGCCGAAACAGTAGTATAAGCATATTTTATCCCTAAGCCTAAACCTACGACTAAGCGTATGGATGAGCCTATTCGTAAGCCTAAGGCTAAGCCTAAGCCTAGCCTAAGCAAAAAAATAGTCTAAAGCTTAAACTAACTCTATTATAGCCCGTCCGGAAAACGATCCGGCCCTGTTCTATACATGGAGGCACCATGAGTCTGCAACTTCAGTTATACAAAGGTAGTATGTTTCAGCTGCTAATCTGTAATACGACAAATTTATTCAGCGACTTCAGTATTTACTTAACTTAAATAAGCTTTTAACAGCGACAAAATATTGCACTTCTGAGTTCTAAGTCGCACAAATAGGGTTTCAGCAACTCAGCCATTATCAGCAGCGTTATGCGTGGTTTACATTAATTTGTGTACGCGATGTGGAAATTCTCAACGGCTATGGACGGCGACTATTGCTATTTGAAAAACAGCAGCTAGCGTTGGTTAAAATTTGAAATATTTTTAATTTATAAATAGGAACTACACAACCTTAAAAATCTAAATCCTGTAATTGTACTTGGATTTTAAATCAATTTTAGCACTAGTCGTTCCGTGATTCGAAATACACAGTAGCTGTAGTTGGCGCCTTTACTGAATCTCAGTAGTTGTCTTTAGTACAAACAATTCTGTTTAAGTAACTGTTTGTAGTGTAAGTTGTGTTGGACAAGCAAGTACAACTACTATCGGCTAACAACCATAGTATATGTTCCTACTGTAACTTCCTTATTAGAGAAATCGACGGCTACTTCAAAAATTTAATTTCAAGCAACTGTCGTTGGCTAAAACTCTAAAACTAGAAAGCGTCGATCGTTTGTTATTCTTCAGACGTATCGACGATTGCTTAAAAATTCATTTTATAGCAACTGTCGTTGCCTACTTCACGAGCAGAAGTAAGCGTCGATGGTTTTTCTAATTCAGAGGCATCGACGCCTACTACGTACTTGAATTTATAGCAACCGTCGCTTTGTTCAATTTGTAACTGCCCTTCACAATAAATGTGTTTTTTAAACCAAAAATCTTGTTTGTGAGAGACCACAGCTATCTAGAGGTGGGAGGGGTGAAAAATTTTTTCGGCGGGGTTTTTACAAGGGGCTTCGTTGCGTATTGTGTTTTAAAACAAGCAGGGTTGAAAATTTTCTAGGGAAAGCGGGGCCAAATATTTTTTCCGGGGGCATCGGCCTCCTTTTTTAAGGATATGTAAACTAGGTTCTGGAGGTTTGTAAACTGTCTACAGATTCCTCGCATCCCAAAACACTTTTAAGTGCTATAAAACACTTTAAGTGCTAAACACCTCAGGATATTGGCCTTCAAACAAAAAAAATTTATCACAATCGGTTCAGCCGTTCCTGAGAGATTCATATATATATATGTATATATATATATATATACTACAATTTTGGCCAATGTATACTTTGAGGGGCGCAAACCAGCAGAAAGCCTTTAAAAGCCTTAAAAGCCTATTAAGCGTTGCAAAAATGAGTTCCTAAACGCCTATATATATGTATATATAAAGCCTCGCCAGAAACCTGAACGCCGCCTTTTAAGGTATATTGTGGGCCACAATTTTTAAACTGCCCACCATAGCCACTGAGAATTCTACATCGCGTGCACAAAAATGTACCATGCAACCACGCATAAAATCGTCATGAATTTTTACAAAATTCGAGTTTTTAAAGGTTCCAAATTCTTCACTGGACTCTCAAAATGTTTTTGTCGAAAAGTTACCATTTGACACATGTTGCGGAGCTAAAAGACGAATTGTTAATCGTATTCCTAAAGCCTAAGCCTTGAAAAAACGTATCCCTACCTAAACCTGCTTAAAGCCTAAGCCTAAGCAAATTACAAAAGCTTTTGTATAGTCGACATCTGCCTATTCTTTTATGTCGACACCAACTATTTTCAAGGTCGACAGTATATACTTTAAAAGTCGACAAGTCTTATTTGCACAAATTTTACTGCACTAAATATTGTACTTGAACTAAAAATTTTTGAAAGGCTGAAGCACTGCAAACATTTCGAAATGATATACTTTAATTCTAAAATATCAGAAAAAGTTCGAATTTTTCAATCCACAGTCTCAAACCCTTCCAATCTATCTTTTAAAAACTTTGATCAAGTGCCTACCTACACGAAATTAGCTGAAAAATACGTCATTTGGGGACCCGCCAACAAACGTTTATTTCAAACGAACTAAAAATCGTATTTATTAAATCTCGCAATAATAAATAAACAGCGAATCAGAGCGGAGAATTGCCTACATCTAGCTGTAAACCTAAATTTGATTGGTCAATTTGTTGTTGCGGTAACCCTTGCTAAGCTATGATTTTTGTGTAAACTGTCGAGTTACAAAAGTGTCGACAATACAAATGTTTACTAGTAAGCTTTTGTATAGGTATATATATAGTCGACACTTTTAACCATTGTGTATGCTGACTGCATCTGCCTATTCTTTTAATGTCGACACCAACTATTTTCAAGGTCGACAGTTTTTACTTTAAAAGTCGACAAGTCCTACCTATTTGCACAATACTTCACTAAAATTCTACTTTATTTGGCAAAATATGAAAAACATAATTTGGTGTTAATATTTTACTGTTATCTTTTTTATAACGTCAAATACCTACTAGCAATAAGCCTTGAAAAAACTTATCCCTACGCAATACCTATTTGCACAAATTTACTGCTCTAAAATTCTACTTTTTATTTGGCAAAATATGAAAAAACATAATTTGGTGTTATATTTTATATACTGTTATCTTTTAGAACGTCAAATATATACCTACTAGCAATATTTGTAAAAAAGGCTGAAGCACTGCAAACATTTCGAAAATTAGAGCGTAGAATATTAAAGAAAATTCTAAAATATCAGAAAAGTTCGAATTTTTTCAATCCATAGTCTCAAACCCTTCCAATCTATTTTTAAAAATTTTGAATAAGTGCCTACACGAATTTAGCTGAAAAATACGTCATTTGGGGACCCGCCAACTAACGTTTATTTCAAACGACTCGCAATAATAAATAAACAGCGAATCAGAGCGGAGAATTGCCTACATCTAGCTGTATAAACCTAAATTTGATTGGTCAATTTGTTGTTGCGGTAAACCTTGCAAAGCTATGATTTTTGTGTATATAAACTGTAGAGTTTATACAAAAGTGTCGACAATACAAAAGTTTATATATACTAGGTATAAGGTAGCAAGCCTAAGCCTACGTGTTGCAAAAACGACTTCCTAAGGCCTTAAGCCTAACAGCCGAAGCAAAAAATGTCTTTCACTAAAAAGCCTATATATATAGGTAAAAGCCTAAACCAAAAATTGTTTTTCACTCAGAAACCTGGACGCCGCTAAAGGGCCACAATTTTAACTGCCCACCATAGCCACTGAGAATTTCCACATGGCGCGCACAAAAATGTAGGATACCTCGCAATATTATAATAGACAGCACTTTTAATTCAAGAAAACTACAACTATATATGCAGAACGTAAAAATGCCATGTATAACCAGCGAACCGAAAACCATCAAAATATGGTTAGCCTTTATTGCCAAGGCACTGAGTTGTATTATACTTTCCATACAACAGGGCAATGGTCTGAAAAGCTGTCGCAAAATGAACCTAACAACTTTGGGTAAGTCGAAAATTAGGACGATAGAGTTGACCCTATTAACCCCTTCTTACATAGAGTTGATTATGGGCAACTCAGCGCAGTGTATATATGTTAAATAGTATATATCGCGCAGTATTTAACAATTGCAACACGTATACATAGTACTAATTCACCACAAGACGTGAGAGCCCCCTCAGGCTCGAGCGTCAAGCTCCTATTGCTCAATTTGTTGTTGCGGTAAACCTTGCAAAGCTATGATTTTTGTGTATATAAACTGTAGAGTTTATACAAAAGTGTCGACAATACAAAAGTTTATATATACCTACTAGGTATAAGGTAGCAAGCCTAAGCCTACGTGTTGCAAAAACGACTTCCTAAGGCCTTAAGCCTAACAGCCGAAGCAAAAAATGTCTTTCACTAAAAAGCCTATATATATATAGGTAAAAGCCTAAACCAAAAATTGTTTTTCACTCAGAAACCTGGACGCCGCTAAAGGGCCACAATTTTAACTGCCCACCATAGCCACTGAGAATTTCCACATGGCGCGCACAAAAATGTAGGATACCTCGCAATATTATATATTCAAGAAAACTACAACTATATATATATGCAGAACGTAAAAATGCCATGTATAAGTGCATTAAAAAAATTAAAAATGTTAAAATGCACAAACAAGAGTAGTAGGCATAGGTATTATATTATATATATAAATTTATATAATTATATATATGTATATATATATATATCAGGGTGCAACCGGAATTCCGGTTCCGGCATTTTTTCACCTTCCGGTTCCGGTTAAGGTAAATTTTTACCGGATTTAAAAATTCCGGTGTTATAATTTGCCCGTTTTCTTAACTTTGCTATTTTTTAAGAATCTCTTTTGAAAGCCACTTGTACTCCGAATATATATATAAGCCATTGATAGTGTATTTCACTTCAGTATATTTCACAAATAATACAGCAAAAATAATAAGATTAAAATGAAATTTTTGGTGAAATGCATTTTTCACTTTCCGGTTCCGGTTCCGGTTCCGGTAAAATTTACATTAACCGGAACCGGAAGGTGAAAAAATGCCGGAACCGTAATTCCGGTTGCACCCTTATATATATATATATATATATATATATATATATATATATATATATATATATATATATATATATATAAATTTATATATATAATATAATACCTATGCCTACTACTCTTGTTTGTGCATTTTAACATTTTTAATTTTTTTAATGCACTTATACATGGCATTTTTACGTTCTGCATATATATATAGTTGTAGTTTTCTTGAATATATAATATTGCGAGGTATCCTACATTTTTGTGCGCGCCATGTGGAAATTCTCAGTGGCTATGGTGGGCAGTTAAAATTGTGGCCCTTTAGCGGCGTCCAGGTTTCTGAGTGAAAAACAATTTTTGGTTTAGGCTTTTACCTATATATATATAGGCTTTTTAGTGAAAGACATTTTTTGCTTCGGCTGTTAGGCTTAAGGCCTTAGGAAGTCGTTTTTGCAACACGTAGGCTTAGGCTTGCTACCTTATACCTAGTAGGTATATATAAACTTTTGTATTGTCGACACTTTTGTATAAACTCTACAGTTTATATACACAAAAATCATAGCTTTGCAAGGTTTACCGCAACAACAAATTGAGCAATAGGAGCTTGACGCTCGAGCCTGAGGGGGCTCTCACGTCTTGTGGTGAATTAGTACTATGTATACGTGTTGCAATTGTTAAATACTGCGCGATATATACTATTTAACATATATACACTGCGCTGAGTTGCCCATAATCAACTCTATGTAAGAAGGGGTTAATAGGGTCAACTCTATCGTCCTAATTTTCGACTTACCCAAAGTTGTTAGGTTCATTTTGCGACAGCTTTTCAGACCATTGCCCTGTTGTATGGAAAGTATAATACAACTCAGTGCCTTGGCAATAAAGGCTAACCATATTTTGATGGTTTTCGGTTCGCTGGTTAT